>ML682036.1:8219041-8482564 GCA_007922195.1 Podocnemis expansa
TGTGTGTGTGTGTGTGTGTGTGTGTGTGTGTGTGTGTGTGTGTGTGTGTGTGTGTGTGTGTGTGTGTGTGTGTGTGTGTAAAAAATAAACAAACACCAGGCCAGATGCCTACTCAAACAGTGCTAGAGCTTGTCTGATGTCCCAGTATTGACAACCCAGGTGTTGGAAATTCATGATTCAGGGTCCAAAACTTACAAGATTAGCTTAAAAATCAAGAGATTTCAAAAGCAATAAATATGGGGTTTTCTCCATTTGCCTGTTCATCCTTGAGCATTGAATGTTTACATGTACAAGTTTTCGTTTGCATCTATGAGAGTTAGAAATGTCTTCAAGTAACTGCAAAACTCCAGTAGCTGAATTTTTAAGAAAAACCACAACTTTCATAAGATTAGCAGTAAAGCCACAATAATTGACAACACTGGTAACCAAAGAAAAGCTTCAATTGTCAATCCTAGTGAATTCTTAGGTGATAAATAAAATTTGGTTACTGAACATTAATGGCATAATTTTTTATAATAGTTTTGGAATAACTACAGAAAGCAATTAATTTTTCTTACTTTGAGTCAATATTAATAAGATGTTGCTAGCCAGGCATATCTGGTGAACTTTGTTATACCATAACGTGAATTTCATGAAATGAAAGCATATTGGTGTGTGTTTTCCTTTGCACTGTTCATATTCTGAAAACTCATTTGAACAGAAGTTGCATTATGCAATTTATATTCCTGTTGCCTTTATTGGAAACAGCTGTAGGGGATTTATAGGAACACTAGATGACACCATTGTTCAATATATTTGTAGATGAGAGAGCATTTATGTGGAAGTAAATAAAGTGGGTGGGTTTTTTTCCTGTAAACTACCTCTGTCAACCAGTTTTGAGTAATCTCTCTCTCTCTCTCCCCTTCTTTATCTGTACTACAGTGTTATGCTACCTGCTGAATATATTTTACTATTGCTGTTATTTAAATTGATTGAAATAACTCAAAAAAATCTTATTTGTGCCAAACTTTCAAAGGCAGCCTCTATAAATAGGCAGACACCAAACTTTCTGTAAATGCATGTTTTAGGATCCAGTATATTAGTGTTGGTTTAACCCTTACTGACTTCAGTGGTGTTGTTTACATCTTAAAATCAGACAAACTCATGCTTGTGTGCTTTTCTGTATCTGGAGGAGGGATATGACATTGCAGATGCCCAACTTTCCAGTTTCAATAAACAAAAGCAGTCTGTTGCACAAATCTACTTTTTTTCAAATACAAAAATTTTGGCATGTCAAACTGCACTGGTATTTTTATAGGCCATGTTGATATTTGTAAATTTGCTCTCTAGGATCAGCTGAGTCTTACATAAACAAAAATTCTCAGATGATGGTAACTAAACCAGATCCTCTGGGAGTCTCTTTGGACCCAGTTCACTGTATGTGTGTCACAGGTGTGATGGGCAATGTAAAAGCAGGATATTTGTTTCTCAGTGACTTGGATGTACAGTAGATGGGGTTGATGAGTTTTTATAGTCAAAGTGCAGGTTAGAACATGCCACAAAGTTGCTTATAAAGTCTTTCATAGCAAATCAGTATTCAGCAATCAAATTATTTAGTAAAGTTTAGCAAATCAAAACCTAAATAAAAGACTAATTTCCATTCTTAATTGTAAGGCCTCTGCCCAAAATCTTTTGAAAATTGAAATTGAACAGTTCTCCTTTTGTTAAAAAAACATTCAAGACTCTAATGATTAAATGGTTGGAATTGTAAAGGCTTACAGCAGCAATGGGTTCCTCCTTTTTGTGAGTGCCTTCCAGGGGTGTCGCTGGCTGTGGGAGGGACCCAGGGCATGGGCCCAGGCCCCGCCCCAGCCTACAGGCCCTGCCCCCTGGCCAGGGACAGGGCCAGGCACTGCCGCGCCACCGTGGGTGACCAGCCCCGCATCCCCCGTGGGGGAGGGGGCTACCGCGGCCTCAGCCTGACAGTCCCTGGATCCCCAGCACAGGGGACGGGGCCGCCATGGCTGCAGCCTGCCAGACCCCGGATCCCCGGTGCACAGGAGGGGGCCGCCACAGCTGGCCAGGCCCCGGATCCCCGGTGGGGGATGGGGCCACCACTGCCGCCGGCGGCCAGGCCCCAGATCTCTGGCCTGATTGGGCCGGAGATCTGGGGCACTGGCGCTGGGGTTCAGGGCGCATGCCCCAGCGTGCCCAGCACCAGTGATGCCCTTGGTGCCTTCTACTGGTTGGGCATCTGGAATTTTGTTGTTTCATCATCAGTTGTATCAGAAAACTGCTACCCATGTGAGAGTGGATTTTCAGAAACACTCTCATTGGAGGACTGGTAAAAATGACTTCAGTGGGAGCAGATAGTTCTTTAAAAATCCCATGTTGTTGTTGTATCCAAATAGCATCCTAACCAAGAATCTCAGACATTTTGCAAAGGTGGCACATGTTACTCTGAAGTAGAATAGCTTGTCTTTAAATGTTGATATACTGGGAAGAGACTGAAGTAAAGATCTAATATGCAATTAGAGTTTATTTTCTTCTTAAACTTCTTGAAGGAGAATCTTGTACAGATAAAAGCGTAGATACTATCAAAAAGAAATCTGAAATGTTTAGTCACTGATGAGTTTGCTCGAAGCTGAAGTGAACTGTAGGCAGTGTGCACAGAAAGACTGAAACCTGATCTGAACAGGGTTTGGACCAAGAATGTAATAAATTGTTAGTGCTGGACTTTTGCATTCATTTAAGCTAATATAGAGTATCTCATTTCTAAGAAGTAAATCACAATGGCATCGGTACTTTATTTTCCATCTTGTATATAAGTAAACTGCAAGATCAACTGGGAGGTTGAATCAATCTGCTATTTATTACCTTGAAATGTGACACCCTATTTTAAGTGCCTTATTCCCTTATGATTTAGGCTGAGTACTGCATTATGTCCAAACAATATAGAAACCAGCTCTACTGTTAGTGGATTTTTCACTTTAGTCTTGATGGATTTACATTATAAACTTTCAGTGCATCGATATGTTATTACACACAATGGAATTTGAAACAGACTGATGCAAAGAAAGCAGGAAAGGTAATTTAGAATGTTTTTTTTTGCCTCATATAGAATATATCTGCAGTTTCCTTTTCAAGGTTTTTATTTAAATATATGTGGATAAACATGTTATTGATCAACCGTTTTTTTTTTTCTGAAGATGCTTAACATTTCTGAGGAAAACATTTGCTGAAGTAGTTACAGGTTGAAAAACGTAGGCTATTCCAGTCACCTTCCCTTACTGACTAACTGCATTTTTAAGGCAACTTTTTTTCTCTAACTTTCATCTTTCAGATATGATGCTTTGATTCAGTGTTAATATCTCTTAAGAGGCTAAAAAACTGACAATATGTCATGAATCAACATTTTCACTCTGTTGCAATATTAGATCACAGGGCAACGCTATAAAATAGTGTTACCTAATATTGTTTAATCCCCTTCATTGGCCTTCTTCACATTAAAAGCTGAGTTTTTTATGCTTCAAAGTATTCAGTATTCTCATATCAATGGGGTGCTATGAGACTTGTATGACAGGAGGGTGACCAGATAGCAGATTTGAAAAATTGTGACAGGAGATGGGGACCTATGTGAGAGAGAGGTCCCAATCGTGGGACTTTCCCTATAAAATGGGACATTTAGTCACTGTCCATGACAGTGACTCAATTGAAGAGAACATATTAAAATAAATAAATTAAATTCCAGATAGCTAGTTTAATGAAATGACAGCAAGGCCTGTAATGATGGTGATAAGACTGATCATAATAAGTTTAAAGCCACTATAAATAGAAATTTAACCTTGGTCTTAAAAAGGCAAAACAAAACCCAAACAATCTGCCCCCCCCCAACTTTAAAAGAATCTTTGAGTGAGTTTGGTTTTCTGGCAGCGTATATCTGTGTGGCTGGGGATCAAGTTTATGGTTCTCAATGACTAATTTTATGTCTTTGTTTGATTTTTCAGTGACAAATTGTAGTTTAATTCCATCAACTCATGAATCCCGGCTGACAAAAACAAAACTGATCAGTTGTGCCTTATAGTGCATGGTATTTTTGTCAAACTGGGTAGGCCGAAACAAAAGATGTAAAAGTTTGTTCTTGAACTAGAGCACTACTTTCCAATTCCCAAAATTCATGTTTCAGGCACTGATTCAGGAATGGGTGTAACCACTGCATTTAACCATAAGCATCTGAATTAGTCCATGAAAGCACTTTACACTTCCTTAGAATCTACGCATGCACCTCTTCAATCAATGAGATTTTTGCCACTGACAGCAGTGGGAGCATGATCAGTCACTGAGTCTGCAAAATAAGCTTAAGTTTTAAGCAGAAGAAAATAGTTTTATTCAGATTGACATATAATGTACCTAAATGTGGTCTTGATGTACTGTTCTGAAAAAGTTCTTAAAATATATTGTCAGAACTCCTACATATTGTGAATCTTTTTAAACTCAAACTTATTTAAACAGCTGATACATTTGAAGTATGTATGAAAATTTATCAACATCAAGTTAAAATAGAAGAACGTTAAATTTTGGTTTTTTATTCTGTCATCTTGAAAACAGACTGCAAAAATAAATGTTATTCTTTTAAGTTCTAAGCAAATCTTTACTGCTGGGCTAGTTCTTGTAGTTCTTGCCATGTAACTTTCAGGAAAGGGGAACTTGGACAGCTTTTTTACATTTGAAATAATAAACCTGGAATGGTGATGAAAGAAATATGTGGTACCAAATTCATACAGATATTTATCAGTTAGAAATTTAAAAAAAAAAATCAAAGATAAACCTGTTTTCCATTTTATAATTCAACTGACCACAAGCAATTAATGCAGAGATGGATCAGCCACAGAAATCATTGTATTTGGATGCTTATAAAATCATAATATTTTGGTTATTTCTCTGATGCTTGGACATTATACTGTGCTTTGACAAGCCCACTATCTCCCCCTGCCCCACCTCCATCCCCTGATTTTATTACGGACACACTGTATGTTCCACTATAAAGAAGGGGAAAGCATATGGCCTCCTGTTTGAACTTCTGTAATTAATCCTTCCAAATACTATTTCCTTGGAAAGTTATTTTTAATTTTATTACAGTCTGTTCTTGTATTCTCCCACACAATCACTTTGGGCAACATTTGTATCGATGAAAACGACATAAAGCAGCTCTTAACTAAGAGGAGACTGCTGTTTTACACAACATGTAAATGATTAAGGGATAGATTTTTATTACTGTTTGTGTGCAGGGTGCACTACAACATTAGAGTGAAAAACAGAAAACCGTCTGTGCAGTCTTGCAGGACATATTTAGGGTTGTGTTTTGCTGCTAAATTTGCATGATTCATTCTTTAAAAAGCTTTTTTAAAGCTCATTATTCCCTTAGAGAAATATTGATATTCTTGAGTGTATTGTGTGTATCCTTGAGTCATGCAAGGCAAATTCTGTCAACTAGAAGCAAGATCCAGATGTGTTCAATGCAGAAATTTTATTAAGCAGGAGACTGTATTTGGTGAACCATCAATAAATGGTGAAATACGTAGGTCCCATCCCAGCCAAATTCTGAAAATGCTGTCAGCCCTGCCTCTCATACTCCTTTCTAATTTGAGCTCCACTTCAGCATGTTAAGCCTCGCTACCTGTGCTTGTTAGCAAGGTATAGGATAAGTTTCTTGGGTTTTTTTTTGTTTTTTGTGTTTAATATGGAAGCAACTGGTGCTGCTTTTTGTTTTGGTTTGTTTTTTAAAAGTGCTGGTACTCTCCTTTCCCCTACAGACCCTGCTTTCCATCCCCAGCTGGGCCACAGGGGTGGCAAAAAAAAGTGCAGGTACCCTGTACCTCTGCGACCATCACAAAATAAATACCATAAGTAACTAGGTAAATAAGAAGATAGAATGTTGAGTTATTCTTACAAAATTGTTGAACTATTTTGTTAGATGGTATCTTTCCAACTCTACCAAGACCCACTTCTCAGAGGACTAACTGTAAAAGGTTTTTAGTGTAGTGGCAGTTGTCTGGTATGCTTGAGTTTCATATGAAAGATGCAATTTTTGGTCTCATTAGAGTTATGGGCTGGAGCAGCATGGAGTAATCTTGCATGCAGTAGTGGAAATAGATGCTTAATCTCATCTAGTTTACAATTTATGGGTGGAAAGAATACCTTTAATACATTTTCATGTCCATGGACCCCAGGAACATCATCATCTTTTCCAAGCATGAGAGCATTATTTTCAGACCTGACTTTTATACTTTTCCACACACATGCACTGTGAGGATGATGATGCCATATTGGCCATTTAGAAAGACAGCATGAGCCAGATATTTTCATAGATGCTAAGTACTCACAATTCCTGTTGATTGACTAGGAGGTGTAGGTGCTCAGCGCCTTTTAAAGATCAGGTTCCATGTATCCTGTGTAGCGCAATGTCTGGCACAATGGGAGTAATTTTTCTCTGAAAGGTTAGCATTCAGGGTTACAAGGTCCAAAAACTATAGTTGAAACTGAACAAAATGATTTATGGTTAAAGGAAGGGAGTTCTTGAACATTTACTGTGTCTGGCAGCTTCTCCACCACTTCCTGCTGATTGTTTCATATGAAAAATTGCTCTATGAAGACCAAAGATGGTAGCTCTGCTGCTGGCTTTGTAACACCTGTTGTATTATTATTTTCACAAACATAATTTTTGCAAATAAAATTGGCATCTTCCACGTTATTTGCAGAGTTATGTTTGTGGCCAATTCAATACAGTTTTGACTAGTATTTATGGTATCCCTTCCACCTCAGTCTACCATACTTATCTGCTGGTGGCAAGTGTTAAGTAATTATTACTGTCACAGTAACTGTTTCCCTTTTAATACGTTAAAAGATTTGAAAGTATCACCATCCACTGTACATGAAAAAGAAAATCCTCCTCCTCCCCCCATGTGCTATTCCTCTAACTACTTGTATTGGGGGACCATATTATAGTATCTGAGTTCCTCATAGTCTTAAATATATTTAACCTACCACCTCCTCTGTAAGGAAAGGAAGTACTATTATCCATATTTTATATAACTGTAACTGAAGCACCGAGAGGCCAAGTGACTTACCCAGTTGCACACAGGAAGTCTGGTAGAGGAGGATTTTGGTTCCAGGTCTCCACTACTGCCCTAAGCACCAGACTATTTTTTCTGTCAGTTAATTATAAAGGAAGTCTGGGTTAACTTCTCAAAAGCTTCTAAGTCCCATTAAACCTTCAGCAGCATGTAGCTCTTTTAAAAATGGGACTTGAATTCCTAAGTGATTTAAGATAGATAGACAGACATCCCGGGTTTAAATGGTGAGATTTGTGTGTCTCTTTGGAGAGCTCTAGAAGATATACTGTCTTTAATTTCCCCCCCCTCAACAATGTGGGTATTTTGCGTATTTGAAGTTCTTTTTTCCCCAGTGATCATGTTTTTATTGCTTACAACTATGCTATTCACAGGCAGCAAAAAGAAAAAAAGGCATTTTCACCATTAGCTTGGTAAAAGTGCAAGGATTAACACATTGACCAAGAGTAAAAGCTATCTTACTTTACAAAAATGGCTATTGTCAGTGCTTGCTTTGGAAAATCTGTACAATGTGATATTTTGGAGGATGACTGGAGCTTTAGGCAGTGAGAGGGATTAGTAACATTGACTGAAGATGGCCTAGAAAGGCTGATGGCTCCTCTGTAAGATTTACTGCTGCATGGCTTGGGGAACATAGAATCACAGAAATGAAGGACTGGAAGGGGGCACTAAATGTTACCTTGACCATCCTCTCATGCTGAGGCATAATCAAGTATACCTAACCCAGCTCTGGCTGGTGTTCATAGAACTTCTTAAAAATCTCCAGTGACTGGGATTCCATAATCTCCCTTGCTAACCTGTTGTGGTACTCAAGTATCCTTATTGTTCTGAAGTTTTTTTCTTAATATTACTGTATCTGCAAATTAAGCCAGATATTTTTTTCTTCCACCTTCAGTAGCCATGGAAAACAATTGACCACCATCCTCTTTATAATAGCCCTTTATGTGTATTAAGGTATTACAGGTCAAGTCTCCTCCTTCTGAAGTCATATTCTGTCAAGAGTAAACATGCCCAGTATTTTTAATCTTTCCTCACAAGTCAGGTTTTCTGAGCCTCTTATAATCTTTGTTACTTTTCTTTGTACTCTTTCAGTTTCTTCACATCTTTCTGAAAGTGCAGAATCCAAAACATGAGTGTTAGTGAGGGTCCTCTGATGGCCTAGCCTTGTGCACAGAAGTGGACCCCCACCCCCTGCCAAATTTTTATACAGGAAGGGAGAATGAATGGCTTTCTCCCTCTTTACAAAAGTAATGTTTTCAAGTTGCATGTTTTTAGTTTTTTTTTTTTACATGGGTGAAAATAGTATTAACATACAATTTACCTTCAGAAAAGCATTCTTTAGCATTAGTCTTCCCACTGTGTCCTAGGCATAGGTGTGTGAGTGATTCCTTCATTGGGATTTCAGAAGAATGTAGCCATTTCTTAACAAAATAGAGCACATACTAGAGAGAGAGTAAGAATTTCAAGCAGGCAAAAATCACAGCAATTACCCATCATCTGCCACAAGATATTGTCTTGTTCTAGTTCTCAGGAGCAGTGCCCTCAAAATTGCATTCAAGTTTAACAAGCTTTTCACTGTTCTGTTGAAATTGGTTAGGGTGACTTCTCTGTAGTCTGCCATGACAGGTGAGGCATCCAATGCAGGTTTTAGCATCTGTTTCTTCAGGGGTAGTTCAGAGCAGGTGGATTTCCACCTCTTCTCTCAGTGATTGCTCCAGTTACTGTTCCTATTTCTTCAAAAGTTTCCTTCCTCCTCGATAGAGTTAGCACAAAAGTGATTTTCATATAGCAAATAATTAATAAAGAGTCTTCATCAGTTACTAACGCATCTTCTTGGGCTACAATCCTTTGCAGATTTTACAGGAGGGAGAAATTAAGTCTTGTAGCATCGAGTCTTCATGAGCTAAATATGGCCCTCGTTCTCAAGATTTAATAAAGAGATTTTTACCTAAGAGCAGGAATGGAAGATGGCTTGCCTTAACTGAATATTTTATCTGTGCCCTCACATACAGTATCATCTACCTACATCATCTGCCTACAGACTAGATGATGAACCTGGCTCTAGTTACAAGCAGTGGGAGGTTTTACCTTTAGGAGGTGAGTCATTACAACATAACATTCCTTTTTAATGCTTTTCATGCAAAACCTTTTTTGATGTTTTCACATGATGTATAGAACGTGCAGAATTTATGAAAGAAGCAATTAAGTGGGTGGCACCTGTGAATCAGGATGATATTTAAAAGTATGCTCATTTACTTCAGTGCTACTATAATTATTCTGAGCACCCCCTCCCCCCAGCCCTTAATAGCTAGATGGAGAATGTTCTTCTTTTCTTCAGTATTCCTCTGTCCTTTGTTTCTAGTAGCAACCTTTTTCTTCTCACTGTGAGCTGGCATTAGTGAAAGGCCATGAATTGTCCAGGATGACTCACATGGGCTGAGACTTCCATGTAGTATAACTGACCAGCACTTCGTTACCTCTCAGGATTCCTTCTTTAATGTGCTTAACTTAGAGCAGACTAGTTATTAAGATCTTGAAGATAACCCTCAGATATGATACATTTAATAGCAAAAACAGTTTCAGTGGATAGAGTGGCAGTTTTTCAAAATAGAGAAGAAACCTCACTCTGTTATACTGAATACAAAGGTGTTATTCTTTATTAAACTTTTGGACACAGACAGAATTCTGTGATTCTTTCTCCTTTTCTAAATCCCAGCCCAACTAATGCAGTCTTCTTCCCTGATTTGGACCAAGCAGGCATGAAATGGACTGCTGGCTGTTAGAGCAATTTTTGATTAGCCCAGGGGAACAGTACTTAATTTCATTTAGTTTAAATTAATCAAAAATGGAGACTGTTATTTGGCAAGTGCACTATTTTTCTTTTAATAATTCATCTTAAAGTGTTAGGAACAGTTTGCAAGGCTCAACAGAAGGTAAAGAAAGCATGTGTTATAAAGTAAAACAGAACAGTTAAAAGAAAAGGCTTATTTCCCCACAAATTACTTGTGTAAGTTATTAAATCACCTTCAAAACTCCCACCCTGCTGAAAGGGATCTATGAGAACACTTTTATCTGTATGCCAGGCAGCTGGTTGTCTATTAGCCATTGAAAGATGGAAGACTAGGGGCCAATTTATTATCTTAGATTTTGCTCTTTACAGGGAATTACTTTACAAGCTGGACAGTGTTTGAAGGAATTTTGTTCTTGATTCATTAATACCTTATTTCTGTAGCAAGAGAAGGACAAGCACAAGGAGGTTTGAATGCTGGGAAACCTTTTAGTGCAATGGCAGTCACATGGCCAAGGGTTACTCAGGAGCTGAAGTGCCATTTACTCTTGCTGTAAACAAAGGCCAAATCCTCTTGCCCTTTGCAAAGCCTGAGAAAATGAGCTTTGTATATGGGAGTGGAGGGATTTCAAGGATGGCCATGAAGCAATCGTGCAGCAGCTCCCTGGTCACTCTGGCCCACGTGCTTCAGCTGGTTTTGTCTACAACATAGTCATTTATAAACTGATCACACTCCTGCATCTTATTACCCAACAGTTTCATATTCCAAAGCCTGAAATATGTATAGAATTGCCCCACAAACACACAATGGAGCTACATGAGGTCCTCTGACTCATGGATACCAGTGAATCTGAGTTGAAGGTGGTGATATATTTGTCTCTCAAAATTAGATAATGAGGGAAAGAATATAGCCTGTTTGGTTCAAGAAATATCTATGGCTTGGGTGAAAGGCAAATGGAAAGATAATGCCGTGTTTAAATTATTCTGTGATTCACTATTCAGCTGTTTCTATGGATAAATTTGCAAAAGCATAGAGTAGTTCATGAGAACTCAGTTCAGGTTGGTTTATTAGCATGGAAGGTTATTATTAATGTCTTTATTTTTTTTCCTGCAGAATGCCAAACTGTTTCTTGACATGTACAACATAGAATCAATCCATATATCCCTGTGACCTTAACTTTAATACCATTTACACACTCCTAAAATAAAGGCAGCATTATAAGTCTGCCAGCATTTGGACAAAAAGGTTTTATCTCATCGTGTTCAGTGGCTGAGAGTCTTATTGCTCGAGGAATTAAGACATGCCAAAAGTAGAATTGACATATTTTTGAATACTTGCACATATCTACTTACCACATTACTCAAACCATCCCTGATCATGCAGTTGGATGTGTGTATCTGGACCCTAGTCACATGCAAAGCCCTTGTTGAAATCACCATGGTTCTGTCTTGCAGGGATATACTTGTAAAGTCGGGCTGCAGTTTTCATCCATAGGAAATGGGAATATTGAACAAAGTGCTGCTTAATTATCCTTAAATAGTTCACAACACAGCATATGTTATGGGCCAGTGTTGAATGTGTGCTGGGGTCAGTACAAGAATTGCCCCCCTTCCATTTGTGTTCAGTGTGTCAATTCTTGGAGTATGCAAGCCTAAAATGATATTTCTTTTGAACAGCAGTAAACTGTGTTTTACCGTGTATAAAAGGCATCTCCTTTGAAGCTATTAATTGTGTTCACTTGATGAAATTCTTAACACAGATTGAACCAGGTCCTTGCTGTTTTCTGTTCTCTCTTAAAATAACTATGCTCTCCTGAGTACTGGGTTAATATCTGTACTGGGCTGAGTAGTTTTTTGATCTTGTCCGTTAGAAATTTTCTTTTAAATTTCTTTTCTTCACTAAGGGTCATCTGGGTACAAGCTCTATAACCATGACAAAAGTTGTAAATATATAATCAGGTGCACCTTTCCTACCGGCTAGACATCACAGCTGCTACTCTTAAATAAAAAGCAAAAAAATAAATAGCTCAAATACATCTAACAGTCTGAGCTGTTCTATTAGATTCCCCCCTTTTTAAACACAATCCTCTTCAATTGAGAACCTGAAGGTAGGGTGGGTGTGATTCACGCTATTTTACCCACAGTCTCTACCACTGATAGGGTACAAAGCTAATTACACTCAGAGGAATGTCATTTAAACTGGTCACTTGTTTTTAGCATAAGCTCTGTGGATATTGAAGCAGAAGGACTCTTACATGAGACTGAAAATGCTAAATGCAGTGTTTAGTTATACATGAGAATCATTCAGAGAAAATCTCAGGTGACAAGGGAAGATGCTTTAGAGCATTAATCCCAATATAGTAACATGCCATATACTGACAAATACATCCAAGCTTAAGTAATTAAATCTCTTCTGAAGACACACTATGATAAGGAGTAAGTGTCCTGAGCAGATTAAATTTTTTTTTCCTCATACCACAATTCAGGAGTGATCATTTGAAAGCTTGTCTCTCTTTCTCTTCCCCTCTCTTTCTTCTCTTATTATAAGACCCCAAGGAACTTCCTTCAACATTTAAAATACAGTGGCCACAAAAGGCAGAAACTGTACTCCCTAATCTTTTAAATGCAAATTTAGAATTTCTCATTTTTTGTATGCCCTATTATTGCAATTATTTAATCTTATTATCCTCTTAGCACGTCCAGTTCCTACGGAATGGCAGTCTAAATATACCTGCATTAAAAGCGATAGTACTCTGTTCCTTACAATGAAATCTGCAGTTCAAAGACATTATCATTCAAACTGTGCAATGCCTGTTTCTCAGGTAAGAAGGCCTTTCTCAGTCACACGTTTAAAAGAATTGTGTGAAATTTATATTGCTTACTCTTACACTAGTTTTATTCAGGTTGATTTGATGCAGTTACTTCTTATTTGCTCTAGTGTAAGGACATGTCATTATTACAAACTTACATTAGTGCAGCTGTAGCGCTTCTGGTGAAGACGCATTAAGCTGATGGGACAGAGCTCTTCCGTTGGCTTAACTCTGCTGGTAGCTTTGTTGACAGGAGATGCTTTACTGCTGTCTGCATGGTAAATTAAGGTTGGCAGAACTACATTGCTCAGGGGTACAGATTTTTTGCATCCTTTGGTACTACTAGGTCACTCAGATATGTATGTAGCGTAGACCTGGCCTAAGTCAGAGAAGAATCAGGCCTAGAGAGTGTGTGTTGGGACAGTGGTTTTGCTGGCTGAAACTACATGATATAGGTTAGGTTAGTGGTTCTCAATGGTTTGTGGGTTGTGACATACTTGGTGGTGTATCATGACCCTACAGGACATACCAGCCTACTCCCCTGAGGTTGAGTTACACCATCTTCCTGGCACCCCACAACATACTTACCTCTGTGTGGTGACTTGCTAATGTGTCCTAAAACAGTAATTGAGAGCCACAGGGTTAGGTAGTTGGCTGTGCTTGGCATCAAACAGCATTTCTTGAGAACTTGTGTTTATGCACCACCAGTGTCTGTTGACGTTCACCAAGCTAATGTCTCAAACCCAAGAGATAGAGAGGAGATGTTGGCTATGGTAACTTTGTTGATTGTGATTAGAGGAATTTACCTGCTTGTCAACAGAAGACTGCATTGTTATTGTTTTTAAAAGGGATATCTAAGTCCAAATTCAGGCACAGCACATTGCAAAATTTCTTAAGATTTTAGGTTCCAAAGGGGCAGCCATGTTAGTCTAGTAAAGCAAAAAAAGCAAGGAGTCTTGTGGCACTGAAAGACTAACAGATTTATTTATTACATGAGCTTTCATGGGAGAAAATCTGACTTTGTCAGATGCTTTGAAGAGGGGGAACTTACAGAATGGGATGAAAAATAAATGTAGATTCAAAGAATTTTTCCATAACATGACTGATCAATGCAGTGATGTCCAGGTACCTTCCTCCAAATACTGTAAGAAGAAATACTCTTCGTGGACTCCTCCAGAAGGTCGGAACAACAGACTAGACTTGTACATTGATTGTTTCTGCCCCAGTGCAAAGATTGAAATAATTGACAAACAACATCCCTTACGTCATAATCTCAGCCATGCAGAACACAATGCCATCCCCAGCCTCAGAAACAATTCTAACATTATTATGAAGAAGGCTGACAAAGGGAGTGCAGTCGTCATGGATAAACTGGATTACAACCAGGAGGCTTATAAACAACTCTCTAACACAACATTTTACAAACCTCTTTTCTCTGACCCCACTGAAGAATACCATAAGGAATTAAAACATCTACTCAAGAAACTACCTAAAGCAGCACAGGAACAAATATAGACAGACACACCACCAGAACCGCAACCAGGAATATTCTGTCTACTTCCTAAAATCCATAAAGAAGGAAACCCTGGATACCCCATCATCTCGGGCATTGGCACTCTTACAGCAGGCTTATCTGGTTTTGGACTCCCTCCTCAGACCCTATGTTATCAACATCCCTGGCTATCTTCAAGATATCATGGATTTCCTGAGGAAAATCCAATCCATCAGTAAGCCTGCTGAAGACACCATCCTAGCCACTATGGATGCAGAAGCTCTTTACACCAACATCCCACACAAGGATGGATTACAAGCCATTAGAAGAACCATCCCAGATGATTCCACAGCACAACTTGTGACTAAACTTTGTGACTTTGTGCTCACCGACAACCGTTTCAGATTTGAGGATAATTTACATTTCCAAGTCAGTGGCACTGGTATGGGTACCTGCATGGCCTCACAATATGCCAACATTTTTATGGGTGACATAGGACAACATTTCCTTAAGTCTCATCCCAAACCACCTCTCCTCTGCTCTGAGCTTAAACATAAAAAGGAAGCTTACAGGAAGTGGAAGTCTGGTCAGATGACCAAGGAGGCATATAAAGATATTGCTAGGGACTGCAGGAATAAAATCAGAAAGGCCAAAGGACAAGTGGAGTTGCGGCTAGTGAGGGATGTAAGGGATAACAAGAAGGGGTTCTGCAAGTATGTTAATAACAAGAAGAGGATCAGGGAAGGTGTAGGTCACTTGCTGAATGGGGCAGGCACCCTCGTGACTGAGGATGAGAGAAAAGCTGAACTGCTCAATGCTTATTTTGCTTCAGTTTTCACAGGCAGGGTCAGCTCGCAGCCCACTACCATGGGTATGGCAGACTGGAGAAAAGAAAAGAGGCCCTTGGTGATGGAAGGTCAGGTTAGGGACTGCTTAAAGAAGCTGGATGTGCACAAGTCCATGGGGCCAGACGAACTGCATCCAAGGGTGCTAAGGGAATTGGCCAATGAGATAGCAGGACCACTGTCCATTATTTTTCAAAACTCATGGAGAACGGGGGAGGTGCCAGAGGATTTGAAAAAAGCAAATATAGTACCTATTTTCAAGAAAGGGAAAAAGGAGGACCCGGGGAATTACAGACCTGTCAGCCTCACCTCAATCCCTGAAAAAATTATGGAGCAGGTTCTCAAAGAATCCATCCTGAAACACTTAGAGAAAAATAAAGTGATCAGGAACAGTCAGCATGGATTTACCAAGGATAAATCATGCCTGACCAATCTCATTTCCTTCTATGTTCAGATGACTGGTTTTCTGGATGCAGGAAGAACCGTTGATGTGATGTACCTTGATTTTAGCAAGGCTTTTGATACAGTTCCCCACAGCATTCTCATTGGCAAATTAAGGAAGTATGGGTTGGCTAGGTGGACTATAAGGTGGATAGAAAACTGGCTAGATCAGTGGTTTCAGCGTGTAGGAATCAATGGATCCATGTCTAGCTGGCAACCAGTCACAAGTGTGGTGTGCCCCAGGGGTCGGTCCTGGGGCCGGTTCTGTTCAACATTTTCATCAATGATCTGGATGATGGAATAGACTGCACTCTCAGTAAGTTTGCAGATGACACCAAGCTGGGGGGAACAGTAGACATATTGGAGGGCAAGGACACAATTCAGGGAGACCTAGATAAATTGGAACAGTGGGCCAATAGAAATCGTATGAGGTTCAATAAGGACAAGTGTAAAATCCTGCACTTGGGATGGAAAAACCCCATGCACTGCTACAGGCTGGGGAACATTCAGCTAAGTAGCAGCAGTGTAGAAAAGGACCTGGGGGTCATGGTGGATGGAAAGCTGGATACGCGTCAGCAGTGTGCTCTTGCGGCCAAAAAGGCCAATGGCATACTGGGCTGCATCAAAAGAAGTGTTACCAGCAGATCAAGGGATGTGATCATTCCCCTCTATTCTGCACTGGTGAGGCCACATCTAGAATACTGTGTTCAGTTTTGGGCTCCTCACTACAAAAAAGACAGGGACATGCTAGAGAGAGTCCAGTGGAGGGCAGCCAAAATGATTAAAGGCCTGGAGCACAAGTCCTGTGAGGAAGGACTGAAAGCATTAGGCTTATTTAGTCTGCAGAAAAGAAGATTGAGGGGGGATTTGATAGCAACCTTCAACTACTTGAAGGGATGCTTCAAGAAAGACAGAGCTCGACTATTCTCAGTAGTAATGGAGGACAGAACGAGGAGCAATGGTCTCAAGTTACAGTTAGGGAGGTCGAGGCTGGATATTAGAAAAAACTTTACTAGGTGAGTCATGAAGCATTGGAATGAGCTGCCTAGGAAGGTGGTGGAGTCTCCATCTTTGGAGGTGTTTAAGGCCCAGCTGGACAAAACCATGATTGGGATGGTTTAGTGGGAGTGGTCCTGCCTCTGGCAGGGGGTTAGACTAGATGACCTATGAGGTCCCTTCCAACCCTATGATTCTACTTACACTACATTGATGATATCTTCATCTTGTGGACCCATGGCAGGGATGCTCTTGCAGATTTCCACAGAGATTTCAACAATTTCCACTCCACAATCAAACTTAGCCTGGAATACTGAACACAGGAGATGAACTTTCTGGACACTATGTTACAAATCAGGGGTGGACACATCAGCACCACTCTATACCGAAAATCTACTGATTGGTATAGTTATCTACATCTGTCGAGCTCCCTTCCTAAACACACCAAGATTCATTGTCTACTGCCAAGCCCTAAGATATAACAGCATTTGCTCTGATCCCTCATACAGAGACAGATGTCTTCAGGATCTCTATCAAGGTTTCTTAAAACTACAGTACCCATGTGTTACACTCCCCTGCATTTATTTTCATCCCATTCTGTAAGTTCCCTCTCTTCAAAGCATCTGACGAAGTGGGATTTTCTCCCATGAAAGCTCATGTGATAAATAAATGTTAGTCTTTAAGTGCCACAAGACTCCTTGCTTTTTTTCTTTTTTTTTTTTTTAGTTTTAGCTTGGCTTTGTTGCATCTCCTATTTGGAGAAGCAGACATTTTGAAATATACCAGCTGAATGCTGCTAGTAGAAGATTAAGTTGCACCTTGCCTTTTATGGGGGAATAGGAAGAGTGAGATTTACTTTTCTCTTAAGCACATTCTAACCAAGCTATGGTTATTTTGGCCACACATGTTTAGCTGTGCTAATGTTCAGCATCTCTGTGTCTCCTCAGAAGCTAATGGAGAGGGAACAGGCAGAGTCAGGAATCTCCATACTCACTGGGCAGTTTAACTGGCTGAACATACAAGAGGAACACACTTTACCTCTTAAAGGAATGTCATGAATTGCTCCACCAGCCCTTCCAGCCTTCACCAGTGGGAATAATGCTTGTGTTAGGTGCAACATAGGGAAGTCGCTCCTTGTGCTCACCTTTGGCTCAAATGTCTATGGACAAACCTTATTGGGGGTTCCATGCGAAGGAATGATCTAGTTCTGATGATTCTGGAGCTTGCTTTGGTATTCCCTCTATAATTCAGTCTTATGTTCAAAGACATTAGTTAATATATTGTACAAACTAATGTATGACGTGATTAATGTTGTCCTATATTGTAGACGATAGATGACTTCTGTCTTTTGGCTGAGCTAGTTTTAGCATACCGGGGAAGAGTCCTGTCATTTGGAGCTTAAGGTCACTTTTTTCCCCTAATACTCCATTTATTATGCTGGCTATTGCATTGTTGGATGGTCAACCAGCTAGGTAGAAGGAGACTACTGAGGGCAATCGTAATCCAGGTAGCAGAACACCACTCACAAGCATAAAAGGCCCCAGAAATGTTTTTTCTTCAATTTTGGGAAGAGGCTTTTTTAGGTCTTGATTTGTGGATGGTGAAACATCCCAATATTGATAGTGTGCTGGATACAGAGTGCCAGCTTTGACTTATCTTTGTTTTAAAAGCAAATGTACACAAACATTTTGGTGATGGAAAAGAAACTATTTTTTAACCAATTTCTTCTTTTTATTTTAAGCTTTTTATTTTACCCTCTAACTTCCCATGCTGGAGTGAAGTAGGGACAATACATTATACACAAATAATTTAAAGTGAGGTATGGACTCTTTAGCCAGGTCTTTTTTTTTTTATGTGTGTGTTTTTCCTGAGATGAACCCATATGTCATGGCAAGGGATGCACCAGAAGGTGTTGAATGAGTAAATAAAATTCATGTGCCATATTAGGCATCCGGCAAGATTATTGAAGATTAAATTTTCTCTTAAAAATGGATACTCTGTTAAAGGCAGCTTCCTTCTGAATGCTCATTTTAGTAGAAGTAGGTGTCGTCTGAGGAGGGACTGGAATCAAAGAACTTCTTGTTATTTGTCACTGCCACTCAGTCATGTTCAGCTAGATTGCAGCTCAGATTAATTCGTTATAGTCTTGCGTGGGGTGCTTGACTGTTAGTTCCATTTAGGTAAGAGTAAGCCCTAGTCTATACTTAGGGAAAATTCAGTGGCAGTCGACCGCCAGTTATGCAAGGAACACAAAATTCCCCACGTAACTAGCGGCAACTTTTTAAAACTGCCGCTTCACATTAGGGAAAAGCTGACTGCAAGTCTTTTGTGGTTGGTCTTTCCCTATGCTCCCTGGCCCCCAGGACTTCTGGGGCCAACTTCTGGGAGTGGTGTGGCGAGTTCATGCTCACTGCAAACTGCTGCCAGAAGGGCAAATTGATGGCAGCAAAATTGCCGCCATAAGTGTAGACATAGGCTGAGTGTGGCAGTTCTGCTTATTTCCTTCTGGTTGCAGGTGAGCTGAAATGACTGAGATGTGGGTGGAACCTTGGCTTCACTTCTTCCTACACACTAGTCAAAGGAGATGGGTTTTATTAGACAACTCTGCTGACTTTTAGAAAGAGATGGGCTCTTTTCTTGGTATCCTCTTGTTAAAATCAGTTATTCAGTCACTGAGACTTGTTTCCCAAGTCTGCATCAGTTAGGTCAACACTGAAACTGATTTACAGAAAGGAGTTTGCAGAACAGTTGTTAATATGAATGCTGATTGACGTAGTGGATCTAGGCACTGGTAAAAGTCACTATGGAGGCGTTTTATCTAAGTATCTTACTAAGTGTGCATTTATTATGGTTTAAATTGGAGGCAACCAAAAGTTTGCACATGACAGACTACTTTTGTTACTAAAGGTTTTTCTTTCTTTTGTTTGTGGTGATGTTCCTAGTGTTGTAGTGAAATTTTTTAAAAAAAAAATTAATGTCAAAGTTCCAGTGGGTATTATATTTTTGTATTTTAAGAGAACAGAGTTATTTATTTTACTATTAAGAGTATAAATTCTGAACCTTTACTGCACCTGAATGAAGTCCAGACCTAATTGGAGCAAGGACCTTGTCTTCAGATTTGTCCTCAAAGATCCTGCCATAATGTTCCTCTACACAAAAGAAATAACTAAATGCATCATTTATCAAAACTATGAACTAAAAACGCAATGTGTATCTAACAGAATGACCCACTGCTGACCTCTGTGTAACAGTACAGTGAATGCTACAGAAAAGAGTTTCACAACTGAAATCAGACAATGTATTCTTTGGTTTGTTTTAATACATTAAAGAAATCACTAGCATGATAAGAGGCTTAGAGATTAAGGACCCGTATCTTGAAATCCTTTCTTCTTAATCTAAGATTTCTTAATCAAATATTAGGTCAGTATAAAAATGTAGGTTGCATGGTTGTCAAAGAGCCATTACAGGAAAACGAACTGTATGGTCCATTTGAACTTTCTACTGTCATGAAAGATAATGAGGCAACAACACACCAGTTCTGTCTATTAATTTCTGGAAGAGTAAGCAATTACCCTCTTCTGCATTAAGAAAAATATTAAATCCATTGATCCTCTTAGCAATTCAGTAATCTGTATAACCATTTCAGATTTAATATTCAGTTTCCAAAAAAATAAGTCTAGCCTTTATAGGTAATATATCATGTATGAATTCACCACCTTTTCTGTTTGACTTCTAATGTGCTGGAGAAAATGAATATTGGTCTTGCACAGGGGTGGACAAACTAACAGAACTCAAGAGCCACACAGGCTGATTATTAAACCTTCAAGAGCCACACTGAGGCATATAGCCATATACTTTTAGCTACTAAATTGATTCGCTGACGTTCTTCCGTGAGCCACACTTTTTCATTCAAGAGCCACGTGTGGCTCCTGAGCCACAGTTTGGCCATGCCTGGTCTTGCGTAACTACAAAGATTATTTTAGAAAAACTAATTTTAAATCATTCTGGTGAGCAAATGATTAAGACTTGATGCAGACTATTTTGTAGGTTCTTTGAAGTTTTAGAGGGTTTTTTTGGTGGGGGGGGTTGGATTTAAGGAACTCTCTGTACTGTCAAAGTCTTTTAAGCATTAAAATATTAGAAAGTAAGTACTACTTCTTGTGACACAGAATCCCAGATCACTGGAGGAAAAATAAAGAGCTATTAATCTTGCATATCAAAACCAAAATATTTCACAGTATACCTGATCTTTTAAAAAAAAAAACCAAAAACAAAATAAAAAACCCCACCTAATTGTAGAGTTATTGTTTAAATATAATGTGCAATAAGTTGTATTGAACACTAGGTGTGATATTGTCACAGAATGAAGTGTGCTTACTGTTGAAAAGGAAATCGATAACAAGTGCAGAAAACTGCTGCTTTCTTGACTGGACATGATTTAAGTCCGGTATGAACTCAGAAATAAATACAGTGGTCTGTTACCAAAGTAAAATAAATAAATAAATCACAGCACCCTTTGCCACAGCTGTTTTCATTCTTATTTTTCCTCTGAACCGTCAGATACTAGTGTCTGATTGTTCTAAATGCTAATGATAATGGTGGTATGATAAGCTTTTTGGTTTTATTTAATCTCTGTGTACATTCATGCACCTGTTAATATCACCATACATAAATGATGGCTATAGTCTGCTCTATAGCTGTGCATCTTTCAGGGGATGGTAGCTGAAATGGTATCCTAGGATTTATACACGATTAGCCCTTTCAACAGCATTTACCCTGTCTTAAGAGGTAAAAAGGCCTTCATGTTCTCAGTCCTGTTCAGTAATTTAAGAGAGAAACTTAAAATTACTGTTAGTTGAATGAGAATATTTTGGAACTCCAGGAATATTCCATTGTAAAAGTTTTTAATTTTATAAATAATCCTTGAAAAAGTAGTCTGGAGTTTCTGATAAGGAAAAGCCCAGAAATAGAATAAAAGCCACACCACAAGTCAAAGGTGCAGGTGAAGCTGCATGAGTATTCCAAACGTTATTTCTAGTTGAAGATAACATAGACAAGTTACACACATTGGGCCAAATTCCTGCCCCAGTCTCAGACCTCGTATGCCATTCTGGCAGTCTAAAGGGGCTGCATGTGGTCAGGGGAGAACTCATCAGCACAGAAACTATATAGGACTGATTTAGTTCCAAAAAGAGAGCCATGTTAGTCTAGTTCAGCAAAACAACAAGGAGTCCTGTGGCACTTTTAAGTCTTTAAAAGTGCCACAGGATTCCTTGTTTGTTAGGACTGATGTAAATAGCCCTGCGCTACTTCCAGTGAATTCTGGCATAGAAGGCAGGTGAGAAGCTGTTTAGGGGGGAAGCATCAGGAGAGCCCTGCACAGACACAAAAACTCGTATCCACGTGTGATCTGCAAAGATGGCAAACAATGTAATTGTATCTACAGATTTGCATGGCTCTACATATCAGGGATAGGAAGGCCATGCTCATTGCATTCATGTTATGGGGATTCTGGGCTGCAGTGCAGGCTGACTATATAGGCTGCCTTAACTGAATACTATGTGCAGATTACTGAGTTTGCATATGTAAAAATCTGTACAAATAGATGCTGCGAATGAGAAATGAACATATGCTTTATGTTAACTGTAGATTCAGGAAGGCTTTCCAGCAGCAAAGGATATGGTGGAAATGCTTGATGCCTCTATCTGTAGATTGAATCAGTTATACTGGAGGTTGGGGGATGAGAGGCAGATGGGCACATGCGTGCTGGCTTCTTACACTGTTGCTCTGTTGTGCTTCGTTGTAACAGATGAGCTTAGTTATATTACTTTTGCCCCAGGTTTGAATGCCTGGGTACCAGTAGTAGGTATTCTTGGAGGAAAGCCCTAGGTTTTGGAATTCATTTTCCCATGTTGGTCTGATAGAGTTTGTCCTCCTTGGAGCAGCGTGTAATATTCATCTACTTTTGCATGGGATGGTCCTCAGGTAATTATTATCTAGATTATGCTGGGGAAGTCTGTTTAGAGATGGCTCTAGCCATCATATGGTCTATTTTTGTTTTTAAATTATGCAAATATGCATATATAACATATGATAGTTGCATTCTGAATATCTCATTGTAGATAATTCCTCCTTTTACTTCCTGTTCTGTGTTTGGTTAAAGTATGGTTCTGTTCTGGTTTCAGCAAGCTAAAAATACAGGAAATGTTCCATTACAGAAATAGTTCAGAAATGAGTTAAGAGTTTGCATTTTGGAAAACCTTAGCAGTTGGATTTTGGCTTTGCAACCCTTCTCGTAACCAGTTCTGGACTTCATTTTCTCTGAACCATCAGAATTTGATATGGGGAAATGGTGAGTGCTCTGCAGTAGGCCACCACTGTGTTGTTTAATTGTATAAAACCTTATTTTTCAAGTTTTGATTCTGCAGACCCAGAAGCAGGGATTGTTCACATCCAAGTTGCTTAATCTGGAAAATGCGGGGTAGAAGTTGAGTTTTAGCCAGATCTAATTAAACAGTAGGCAAGACAAAGGGCAATACCATGTAAAGTTTAGGATCTGAGTAAGAAGGTGAGCAACTCGCTGTTTCTTGAGAAAAGAATAAAGTAGTAGAAATGGGTTAGGTTAGCTCAAAAGAGACAAAAGTCCCTTCTGTAGTAGCTGTGTTTCAATATTGAGAAGTAGATGGAATTTTGTGTGTCTCTGTTGGCTTCCATTATTAGGTGAAAGGGAGCCAAAGATTTTTTTTTAATAGAGACTCTTCTGTAAAGAAAGTGGGAAACAATAGCTACCTGTCACAGCAAGCTGATATATACCTTTGATCATCCAAATGAATGTTGCAGGCATTTCTTATAGAAAGGAGATTGCTTATCGATCTATATCAAAATATGCATGCTAATCCCAGGCAGTAGAGAGTATTTTCAAGTGGAGTTAATAATCTGATTGCTGTCCTGTCTGGTGCAATTCACTGAACTCGGAGCTCTAATCAGTCTGGGGTCTTGCAGTCAAATGTGCTTTGCTGTTTAAATTTGGATTTGTGACATTGATTGAGGAGTCCTTGTAAAGGTGTTGACAAATCAAATTGTTTGTTCCAGTAGTGTTTTGCCAGAGATCAAGTCCAAAGTAATAAGCAGTGAATTTGTTCATTACCAGTTGGGTGAAGGGAATGATAAAATTCACCTGCATCATTATCACAGAAACAGCATCAATAAAAGATATGTTTTGGCTGAAGAAAATGTAGTTTTGTTTGAGCTCACTTAAGTATGTGATGAACACTAAAATACAGAGCTCAGAGTTTATTAAATACTGGTTTGAAGCCAAATAATAAAATAAGTAAATTTGTTGTTTAAAAAGCCTACTAAAGGAGGAAGAAAAGAGAAATGTAATAAAGGCAAGCAGAATTTTAAAATTGTATTTTTAGACAAAATTAAGGATTCTTATAAATAATCTGGATCAGAAATATAAGTTGGTGGGTACAAGTTCAACAGTGTTTATAATGGACATTGTAGCTTAATGACTCTCTGTTGTATACTAGGTATGCTAGATATTTTTTAGATATGCTTTTGTTAAAAAGAATTGTTCAGCTATGAAATACACATATATAACATACATTCAAAATACAGCATTGGTGCTTAAAATCTCGTGTGAGAACAATGGACAACCTGGAGTGCCCTGCAAGTTCTAATTAAGTTTTGGATTTCTCAAAGAATGCATCACATCACTTGATAACATAGCATTAAAGTGTCGTCTTATCATTTTGGTTATTTCTCATTATTCTACCAAAGCTGCTCTTGTTAAGGCTCTTCTAATCTTTATATAGTCGGCTGAGAACACTAAGAACCTGTTTCCATAGAATATTAGTCTTGGAATCATTAGAAAGGTCCCCCCTCCCCAACAATGAATCCCTCTTAAAAAAGAGAGTAGATTGTTTCAAAATTGATTCCACCTCCATGGCATATAGCCAGTAATATGAAGACATTAAAACACTGATTAATTCAATCATTCTTATTCTTGTACCTGATACATATGACTCTTGAACTGAGGTTTTTCTATCCTTCGATGTCCAGCTCTTAGTTTCAGTGATTCCATTATACTGCTTTATGTACTGAAGATGCAAAGCAGGGCAATGTTGCAAAATTTATTTACCAAACCCTGAAGTTAGGCAATGAAATTTCTGGATGCAAGAGGTACATCACAACAGTCTGTCACTGACTCCTTTGAATGTCCTCTCTGCATAGGGCAAGTTTGTGCCTTGATGTTTACAGCTAGTCAGAAAAACAACAGAATGGCATTTTTCCATCCAGAAATACAATTCCATCAATAGTGAAACATTTTGAAAATCATATCAGTTTTGGTTTTGGTGGAAAAATGGGGAGAAAAGTCAGAATGAATCACTTCAGTTTTTCATTTGAAACAACTGATTTCAAATGTTTATTTTAATTTTGTATTATCTGTTATAAAACAGTCAATTGTAGTGACACAAAACTTTTAGATGAATTTAGTATTATTTTTTAAGGTTTCCTTTGCAGAGAATCTTAAGTTTCATGTATCTTTTTAATTTGGTCCAAAGTCAAATTCTGAAATCTCAAAATCTTTCCCTGACTGGAGTTTCCGCATTCCACGCAGATCTTCCCATGCTGCATGGGGAAGGAGGGCTAGGCAGCCACACCCACTCCTCTAAGTCTATATCAGTAGTTCCCCAACTTCTTCAGTAACATGGCACACTTCAATAAGACAGACAATACCATGGCACACCCCCTTTTTTTTCAGCTGAATTGATTGCTCATAAATGTTACATTTAGCTGAACTGATTGCTCATAAAAGTTCCATTTGCTATGGTTACAGTCCTATTAGAGTGTTTTGCAACGTAGTGTATACAACAAGCTAAAAAACAATCAAATTAATTATTTCAGTTCCACTGGGAAAAAATACACAGCATCTCAGTCTTATCCTTTGGTCACTTGCATTTAGAATGTTCTCATTTTAGAATCAGAAGACTAACACCTTGTTTTTAATTTGTTGATTCATTTCCCAAGTATTATGAGTTATAATTTTGGTTGGATGGATTATTGTTTAAGATGAAACAATGTTTATTTTACATTGATTTTCATTACCTTTGTTCCAAATTTCATGGCACGCTTGGACAGTTCTTGCAGCATACTGGTTGAAAACCACCAGTCTTTGCATTGGAAGGTTCTTGCAGGGTACAGTGCAAAGGTCCACCTGTGCAATGCGCTTATGTGAGTAGGGAAAGGGAACAAGGAATGAACTCTGCTTCTACATTTTGGGCATGGGTTGGGCATGCTATGGGGTAGCAAGGAGTAAGCTGCACCCTATCTTCTCTTCCAAGCAAAATGGAAGCAGGAGAAGTCGTGATTCTTGTAGTTAGTTCCTTCCTGCAGCATTTTGTACCTAGCATAGCTGAAAGTTGCTTCTTATTCAGAAATGAGGCTTTAGCAGTAGTAATTAAAATAACTACTATGATTGCAGGTAAGTGGAATGTGAGATGGCTTACAGGGTTATTAATATTTTCATGGCACCCATTTCAGAGGTCCAGTGTAACTTGTGCAGGGCTACATTCTTTGTGAAGAAATTTCCAGAGGTGTAGCCATGTTAGTTTGTGTACAACAAAAACAACGAGAGTCCTGTGACACTTTATAGGCTAATAGATTTCTTTGGGCATAAGCTTTCATGGGCTCCAACCAACTTTGAAAAGTCCTATTAGTCTATAAGGTGCCACAGGACTCTCGTTTTTGTGAATAAAACAACTGTCCTGTATACTGGTATAACCTGTGGTACTGCCACACACCACTGCATGTCCTTCTGCAATGATCATACCTATGTATATCTACATATTGTATTAATTTACAGTGAGGCATAACATAGTAGGTTGTGCACAACCCTCTGAGGGTGCACAAGGAGCTGTCCCTTTCATCTCTGTGAACTTGGTCAGCACACACAGACTTTGTGCTCTGGGTGTACAGAGTGTCTAGAACTGAAAGCAGTATTGCAAATCTCACACACAGAATAGTGAGCCCAACTTTGCAAAGATGGGGAAAATATAAACAGTAGCTTTTAAAATCCTCACAAAACTATCTGACACATCTTTTCTGTACAACAAGGTGATAGAATTTTGAAATCTGGTATCATGGGGTTTCCCTGAGTTGGAGGTATCACAGAAATAATTATTCCAGTGAAAAGTGGTAAATTTTGAGGTATCTGACCTTAGCATACCATTGGTCCTGAATATGCCCAACTTTTATGGCCACTGTAATTTTTAATGAGGGAATTCCACATGACGAGCAATGGAAATAGGAAAAAAATTCTCTACAAGTCACTGGGGAAAAAATAAAATAGGGATAAAGCTGCTTAGCAGTTTGAAATGGATGAGAAAAATAGTGCACAGACTGATAGATGGAAGTGGTCAAAATTGCATGCTAAAATCAGCTGATCAAATACCTCTTCATCTTATCCTATAGGAATGGATAACTGTAAATGTAAAATTAAAAAAAAATCATTATACTGGTTGGGATTGTGAATCAAGAGAGAAATTTTGATAGCAACTTGAATCTTGCTGATCACACACACTCTTGGGGCATCTCCTTAGAAACAGTATTCATCTCCTTTCTCTGGATACCTTACTGAGAGGAAAAATCCTGGCACAAAGAAAACTCACATTTGTAGAAATTAAAACCTTCTCCTCCCCTATACCCTCTTTTTTTCCTTTCTTATTTTAGATTCATTGATAAGTTCTGCAGTGACACTTCCTACAAGATGAATGGATATTTGTGGAGGTCCCCACTTCTCAAAAAAGCCTTGAGGTGGAAGTTCAGCATATTGTTTAAATTTATGAAAGGAAAAATCCTTCAGTGACATGAAATGCTTCTTCTGAGGGAGGGAGTGGAGGGATCAATGGGAGGAGAGGCAATGAAGCAATTATGAGTGGTTATTTTCTCTGTTCCATTTACTGTTTCCTCTTTCCCTTCCACACCTTCAGTATTTCTTCAATCTTTTTGCAAGCCTCTTTCCACAAAGTTTTCTGTTTCATAGCATCTTTTGAGGGTTTGAAATATTTTTGTTCCACCCTGGAATGAAAAGACCTTTCAAACCTTTTTCAAAAAGAGAATTGTCAAAATGTCCTTTTTTAAATTGCACCCTGAGCAGCTCTGTTTGGAAAAGCTGATGCCCACTGTTAGGGGTCTGACTGGAAACTGGGAGTGTTGTCTCCGGAGGTGTGAACCTAGGTTTTTCAGATCCAAGGCTAGTGCCCCAACCAGCAGGCTGTAGTATGGGACAGAGATATACCCCTCTTTCCTTTCTTGTTGACAAAGTTTTCATTTTCCAAAGGGATAGCCGTGTAGTCTAGTCCAGTAAAAAAACAACAAGCAGTTGTGTGGCACTTTAAGACTAACAGATTTATTTTTTGCATGAGCTTTCGTGGGAGAAGATCCCACTTCCTCAGATGCTTTGAAGATGGGTGAACTTACAGAAAGGAATGAAACTAAATGCAAGGGAGTGTAAAACATAGGATCAGGTCATAAAGTAACAGCAAATCAGAGCAGTTTACAGGCTCAAACCATGGGAAGCCTGAAGTCAAATTACTCTTTGTAATGGGAAAAGAACCCATAGTCTTGATTGAGTCCTGCTTTCACAGAATTTAGCTTGCATATTAATTCGAGTTCAGCTGTTTCTCTTTGGAGTCTTGATGTCCCAAGTACATCTCTAATGACAGTCGTTAACAAATCCATCATCGAGTGATTAGGAAGAAGGAAGTGCTCAGCAACTGGTTTCTTTGTTCTTTGATTTCTGATATCAGCTCTGTGCTCATTCAGTCTCTTACGGAGTGATCGTTCTGTTTGTCCAATATATAAGGTGTAGGGGCATTTCTTGCACATGATGGCATAGACCACATTAGTAGATGAGCCGGTAAATGATCCTTTGATGGAGTAGCAGGCTCGATTAGGACCTATGATGGTGTCTGTTGTGTAGATATGTGGGCAGACTTGGCAGCATGGTTTTTTGCAGGGGTGTGTGCCTGCTTCAATGTTTCTGTTGTTAGATCTGTAGTTGCTGGTGAGTATCTGTTTAAGATTAGGGGGCTGCCTATAAGCAAGGAGTGGTCTGTCTCCTAATGCTTGAGAGAGAGAGGGATCATCTTTTAGAATTAGGCTGTAGGTCCTTAACGATCTTTTGCAGAGGTCTGACTTGAGGATTGTATGTGGTGACTAGTGATGTTCTGTTGCTTTCTTTCTTGGGTCTCTCCTGTAGTAGATGACTTCGGGGAACCCGTCTAGCTCTGTCAATTTGTTTTCTTACTTCCCCAGGTGGGTACTGTAGTTTCAAGAATGCTTGATAGAGATCCTCAAGATGTCTGTCTCTGTCTGAGGGATCAGAGCAGATGCGGTTATATCTTAGGGCTTGGCTGTAGACAATGGATCGTGTGGTGTGTTTAGGATGGAAGCTCGAAGGATGTAGGTAACTATACCGATCAGTAGGTTTTCGGTATAGGGTGGTGGTGGTGATATGTCTATCCCTGATTTGTACTGTAGTGTCAAGAAAGTGGATCTCCTGTGTGGAGTGTTCCAGGCTCAATTTGATGGTGTCGTGGAAATTATTGAAATCTCTGTGAAAATCTTCAAGAGCATCCCTGCCATGTGTCCAGATGATAAAGATGTCATCGATGTAGCGCAGGTAAAGAAGAGGTGTCTTGGGATGAGACTTGAGGAAACGTTGTTCTAAGTCGCCCATAAAGATGTTGGCATATTGTGGGGCCATGAGGGTGCCCATAGCAGTGCCACTGATTTGGAGATATAAATGATCCTCAAATCTGAAGTGGTTGTGGGTGAGTACAAAGTCGCAAAGTTCAGTCACGAGCTGCGCTGTGTCATTGAAACTGCAGTGTCTGCAAACTGTTACTGCTTTGCAAAAAGCATATTTCAACAAAATTTTAGTTTTGTCAAAAATGTTATGACTAACTGAAAAATCATTACTGATATAGTTCCATTTGTCTTTATGACTTTTCCTGCAGCTAAACATTTTGCTCCCCCACCTTCCTTGGAAGAAGGGTTTCCTAAATTGAACGACACTGATAATATTCTTTTATTTTATGTGATCTGGTGGCTCCCCTCACCATTTGATTTTTCTACAGCAGTTTTATTTCTGTGAGAACCATGCCGCATCCCACATGATTCTTTATGAAAAAGAAAAATGTAAACTATATAACCCTTCCAGAACATGTTTCGAAACCACAGCAGCCATCTGGCCTTCCAGAAGGCCTGCTGTTCTTTTCATGTTTGGAGGAAGAGTTTGATAACAAACTTGTCTAATAAATATATAACTGAAAGACAACAAAGAAGTACTTTCTGTTTCCTGACATTTTTTGATGTTTTTTTTAATTTACAACATTTTAAAATAGTTAAAACAGATGGAGTTTAATATATTGTCCCCTACAAACATGTGGCTTAAGTTGTGTACAATAACACTGTATTGGGTGGAGATATATATAAAAATCGTGATGTCATTTGGTCCATTTATTCTGACAATTTTTAACTGTTTACAAACTTTTTTTGCTAAATATAACTCGGCTTCACTTGTTAGTAGTAATCAGGTTTGTCACATAATATAATGCAATCTTCATTTACCTACTTGAATACATCATTTTTTGACGAAATTTAATTAGGCTTTGATACTTGCATTGCCGGTAGGATTTCAATGGTTTATCAATCTTATTTAAATATTAGTCAGTTTTCAAGAGCCCAGTCCCCATTGTAAATTCAAATAAAATTGCTTGACCTCAGATTTCTCTTGAGGCAAATATCAGGTGATACACTAGTTTTCGGTCTCTTTCGCAATCATCACTGGGAAACACCATTGTAGTTCCTCCTACCTTTTGGACCACAACTGTTGAAGGACACCGTGGTCCATTGATGAAAATTTGGAGTATCAGGTTATAGGTGTGTGCACCCTTCCCTTCCTCAGCACCTTGATTTACTGCTTTAATAGTAGGATATGGTACTGGAGAGGTGCACAGCTTTAGATGAAAGAGTAGAAAGATGGGATCATATTCTCAGCTGAGGCAGATGCAAATAAAAAGGAGCAGGTTTTACTTAGAGAGTGTCTGAACTTACCTGCCTTCTCTGATCTCAAACAGCCACCATAAATTTTGTTAGAGGACTCTTGACTAATAGGAGGCTACCCAGCTTTCTTTCTCCCCAAAACTACAGTTCCTCCACCATCCATTTTCCACTATATTCCTTTTCTTTCTTCCCCTCCCCTTCCTGCACACTGACTTGTAAATGCTTATGTCAAAGTCAAGGCAGGCAACCTGTCTTTTACGTTAAGAAGGACAGTTTTATATAACTCTCACACAAATCCTTCCATGCTAGTGATTGGAGTGTTTGCAACTGCTCTGTTACTTTTAAGTAAATGGGTATTTTGGATTTTAAACTACCATCTTCTAATGCTATTTAACTGTATAGCATTAATACTATAACAGCATTGACCGTGCCTGTTTTAAGTGTAATTTCTTCATTTCATTCATGTTTCTGTCATTTCCTTTTAAGACTGAAGCACATCTGTTTCTGCCCTCTTGTTTTACTTCAGTTTAATCCTTGCATGTTTCCCACTCCATTTTTATTTTGATCTCTGTATTTTTTGACTTATGTGACACGTAGGGTTTGGTTTGGAAGATCTACAAAGGGACCTGTAATGCTCAGGTGTGATTCACCAATCCCCTAGCCCACCTCAGACAGCCATTGCCAGCAGGACTCTCTTCTTGCACCTACAGTGAAACCTCCAATGCAAAGAAATCATACCTTTCCCTAATCTGAATTCTATTGCCCAGGAACAATTGAGGAAATAGTTTGTTTCCACCTTTACAGTCAAGGCTTTTGTCTGTGATTTCTAAAGTGTTTATATGGCATTCCTTATTTTCTGTTATTTTAGGGTTAATGCATTTGGGGGATTTTGTGTCTCAATGTTTACTGTGTTGTCTATTTCTTGTCCATATGGCGTAGGTACCAGAAGCACCACCTCTTTCAAAGGAGTTCCATGTTGTTTGCTTATTGGAAAAGGGAAAACTGTAGTTTGGGAAATCTCTTTGTAAAATAAAAGACCCAATAAAGTAGGAGTGTTTAGCAAGGAAGAATTTACCAGGCTCAATAACATCCTTCTAAGAAATGTCCTCTCATTCCTATTGTGGAATCCATGATCTACTTGATTTTTAGATGGTAAAAGTTCATAATTGGCAGCCTTTATGGTGATTTGGTTTCAAGTGTATAAGGTAATGTGTGCTGCCTAGTGAGGTACTGTAGGGGATGATGGAACTGACAAATGGGTGCCATGCAGTGTGCACAGCATATATACAGTATTGAAAGCATAAGTCAAGAAGCTGTGTAGCTGCTTTAAGGCAGTATGGAAAGAATCAAGGGTTATTTCCTTTGTTTAGTTTATTAATCTGAATCATGAGGCAAATGGAAATAACATAGGGACATGCGACAATAGGGCGTACCCACCTCTTACCATTTCTCCCAATAGATTCTAAAGCCTGCAGATGGTAGATAACTAGTTTCTACACTGTAGTTGGTTCATCAAGGTCTGATCGCCTTGTCCAACAACTTCCTGTTGCTTGCTCAAAGGATCTGGCAAGGTATCTCCCCTTATCACAAGATCCAGATGGAATTCTCTCTTCTGGAAAGTGGACGGATTTATAAGGAACAATGTGAAAACCATGGTTCTGTTGCTATTGCTTGTTCCTTGAATTCTGGGACTGAGAGATTTACACTAGAGTGGGTCTAAGGGAAGCCCCCATTCTGAAATGTGTGAATATGTATGGAGCTCCTAACATCCAGATGAGATACTGGACTAGGTGGATCACAGGCCTAATCCAATATGGCATCTTCTAAGTTTCCTTCTTCCTCACAGTACCTCTACAGCTTCCCTCACTTCCCTGAAGTTGTCTTTTGGAAGTAACACCTTATATCCCTCTTTGGATCTTCAGTGTGGTTGTGAAGATGCTCATTCTCTCATTTGGCTTTCTAGGTTAACTTGATAGGCCTATACTCTCTAATCCCACAGAAATCTTCAGGTCTGATGAGCGATTTGCTTTTCTTTGCCCTCTTCCTTCAGCAGCTGTTGTGCTTACAGGCTTCCTTGAATTATGGGACCAACAGCCACCTTGGAGTGTGCTGGACTAATATAAATACTTGAGGTCTGTCAATGAAGAAGAAATGGAAAAACTAATCAGGCAGTTCTATCAGCCTCTTGCACCTATCCGCAGGAGACATTTCCAAGATGTTATTTAAGTACTGGGGACAGAAACATTGTGAAAAAGGCTCTTTAAAATATTAGTTAATTTTCACAATAACCCTCTGACCTGATTCTACAAAACTTATTGGGAGGTATGACTTGTACATCAACTAACTAGTGGGGACCACTCCCCCACCCCCACAACATGTCAATGTAATTCAAAATCCAGATCAGTTTAATCACCTAGTTACCTGTGATGGGCTGAGTCTTGCAGTTCTTGTGCAGGCAAAGTTTTCCTAGGTTTCAGTGAAAGGCATGCTATATGAATACTGTGAGAAAGACCCTTAAGATGGGTGTTAATGAATGCTTCTAAAAATCTTTGAGGGTCTCAGAGGAAAAGAGCCATGGTGGAGGTTTTTAAAGCAGGGTGGGAGATTGAACTATCTGTCTGTTATAGATAATGGGAGATATGGTGCTAACTCTCCTTCATTGCTTTGAAAATTCAGCCTGCATAGTCACACACTAGTAGTCACAGATTTCCTCTTTTGAACAGGGAGGAGTTTCACTGACCATCTGAATTCACCTCTTGTTTGGCTTTCTCACACCATGGCACAGAAGTGTAAACTACTGACACACATGTTTGCAGAAGGAAATATAATATAGTGTAAAAGCATGGCAGCAACTTACTTTGGGGGATTATTGATTTTATTTTGGTTTCATCCTGCAAGGTGCTGAATACTCTGGACCCCATCTAACTACTTACATGTTTAAAGTTAACCATGTGCTTAAGTGCTTTTCTGGATCAGGGCCAGAGTGCTTCTCACCTTGATGATCAAGCCCCAAATCAAAGAAGAGTCCATGACAAATGTAAATTAACATTTAGTGGATCAAAACTATTTTTTAGACGGGTATGCGTTTCAGATGCACTATCCAAATATCAGGACTACATAAAATCACAGCTTTCAACCTGAATTATTCTGCTCAAAAATGAGGTTTTCAAACAACTTGCTATCTTAATTTTAGCAGTTTGACTCCTTTGTGTGCTAACAAAAAGAAACATGCAAATGAGCTACCACTTCGCTTTCTAGCAAAAATGTTTCTGTGCAAACACTTGACTTTATAACATACTTCACAGTTTTTTCTTGTAATTAGATGTTAACTCTATATTTCACTTTGACTTAATTGTTGGATTGTGAGTCTGTTTGTACTTGCTTATCCATTTTATCTAGCCCTCTGTTCATCTAAATATTGATTTATAGGTTGTATATCACGTTTGTTTGGTCTGGTTTCTGCTATAAGAAGTATGAATACACACAAATTCTGCACTACTTCCCAAAAGCCTCTTGCGCTATTTAGCACAAACATTCTATGTTGCTTTTTCAGTGTTCTTTAAAGAATGGTGGAGTCTTGCCTGTGTCCAGACTGGGTCATGGACAAGCTACGGTGCTTCTATAAAATAGGTTGAGTTAGTGCTTTCATTTGAATGGCTTTAAGTGTTGTGAGTGACAGGACATGACATTGGTTGGAGCCAATATTCTCTTTCATGAGGCTTTACTGTTTTGTTTGAATGTGTGAGTGTTTTGCTGTTCCTCGGTTTATAACAATGGCTTCATACTGTCTGTCTCTTTTATATAGATATTTTCTACAAAATGTGCACATAGCTGGAAGAGATAAAGATTGTGAGTTAACTATATGAAGAAGTTCTTATCCTTTCTGAAATAGGCTCTGAAGTTTCACTGTGTTAAACTTTAAATATGTCCATAGTCCCAGTGGATCCGAAGGACTGCTCATTATTAAAGTGAATCATGTATAAGTGCTTTGCAGAATCAGAGCTATAGAGATGGAATGATAGGAAATCCATACCATGAGCTGAGCCAATGCAATGGTATGATGATTGCTTGATTTTTCTCAAGCAATCTTATTAATACTGAGGAGGAACAATTCGTGCAAGAGCTGAGCCAAGGTGGGAAACTTGAAGTGCCTAAATGATTTTCAAGCACAGTTCAAATTGACTTTCAATGGAGGGTTGAACTCCTAAGTACCTTAGGCACTTTTGAAAATCTCTCTGTAGGTCAAATCTTGCGTGAATTGTTCCCAATTAGGCCTTGTATGCATTCAGTTTTCAAAACAACATTCCTCTCCCCCTTGTCCTACCTACTTTGGGAAAAAACAAACAAGCAAAAACCAACCAACCAGCCAAACAAACAAATCCAGTAGTAATAACTCAATAGGACTACATTCTGCCTTTAGGGTTGCATGCTTACACCATCTATTTTCTGTTGGACTACTCCTGTGCTTAAAAAAAGCAAGGAGTCTTGCGGCACTTAAAGACTAACAGATTTATTTATCACATGAGCTTTTGCAGGAGAATATCCCACTTCGTCAGACGCTTTTGAAGAGCCCTTTATGAAAGCTTATGCGATAAATAAATCTGTTAAGTCTTTAAGTGCCACAAGACTGACTCCTTGCTTTTTTTGCTTTACTAGACTAACATGGCTGCCCCTTTGGAACTTCTCATGCTTAAAGTTTCACATGTGTGCGAGTCTTTTGCTGGGTGAGGGTCTGAATACATAAACAATATAGGCTAAGTTCATCCTTTGTGTAACTTCACTGACTTAACCATATATCAATTTTACATTGTCTCTCTCTTTTTCTCTCTCCATGGAGGGGGCTGTTCATACTTTCTTCAGTCAGATATTCAGCTAAAGAAATATCACTGCTATTCAGCATCTGTTGTTTCCTGAGTTTTGGAGCAGTGTATTTACGTGCTGCTGCTGTCACAATACATTCTACTGAAATACTATAGGCACCCATTTCTCAAACACTGCTGCTTATTTAAAATTAAGTACAAAAGTGTTACTGCTCTTAAGGAGGCAGGACAGACCTGTGAGCTTGATTATAGAGCATTGGCCACTGTAAGTGTTCATTGTGTGCTTGAAGAAAAGTACAATATATATCCTCTCAGTAAAGGTTCTCTATTCTAAAAGGAGTTGGTATTGCTTGGATATTAACTATACCGTATTAAACCCCGTAAACACCTCTTTATACATAGAGCACACACTTCAATGCAACAATCAAATGTTTTTTTTTATAAATAACAATCTTATGGAAAAGAGGCCTTTGATTGTTTTCCAAGAATGGATTGAAACCTAGAGAGATGTTGTTTGATTCCAAGGCTTTAGAATGTTGGTTGGTTTGTAGCAATAACACATCTAATAATTATTACTGTAATGGAGAATTTTTATATTAGTGTTAGAAACTGCACCATTTAAGAGTTAGTTTATGATGCAATGTGCCATTTGCTAAGTTATTTACAAATGATGATATGTGCCAATCAGAATTTTTTTTAATCGTGGTATGTGTTCAGCTATCAAATATAAAGAAAATATAATACATGTAAATGGATGGCTAAAAGGCATGTTAAAAAAAAACAATGCTATCATTTTGCTGGTGGTTACTTGAAGACATCAGTGTGATGAACTTTGGCTGAAGTGTCAAACTTTTTTTCTTTTTAAATAATTACTCTGAAAAAGCCCATTTTATTTTATGCCAGGAACAGGTGAAGACTAAATACTAAGAGCACATTTCATTGAGTGTTAGATGGTAGCAATACACGTCATCAATCATTTAATTTCATTGTCAGCCTGTGAGTAAACAGCAGTTGTTTTGTCTAAAGGTGGGATTGAGTTATGTGTGGCTGAACTACATGGCAGATGGATGTGGTTTTTGTATGTTTGAATACTAGCAACTAGCTATTAACATATATCGTGCAGATGGTAAATTGTATCCAACCGCATAAAGTTGAAGACTGCACCAGAGGAGTGTAATTCATGAAGAGCAGTTGGTTGCTTCGCAGTGCTATATATATAAAAGGAAGATGCCTACCAACAGGCTTTCTTCACAGAAATCCATCCTCACCCATACTCGAGTTTTAGAACTACACTAGATAACCAAAATACTGTCATTACTGGCTTGAAGGAGATATAGAAGAGCTATCTGCTAGTAAAATTTAAGGTATTTGTTTACACTCTAATTTATTTGCCCAAGAGAGCTCACCTTTGAGGTAGCATCTGTTTTTCATTCAGCTAATTCTACAGCTGGGGAGAATGAGGCACAAAGAGGTTAATGACTTACTCAAGGTCACAGAATGAGTGAGCACTCTTTCCCGGTGCCAACCATAATGGAGCCTTGATCTCAGATGGGGCCCTCTAAGTGCTACTGTAATATAAAAAAATAATAAAAATTGAAGTAAAAACTCACTTAGAATTAGATTTTTGCCTTCTAATCCCATGGGCAGCAATAAGAGTTGCATGCATATATTTTAGGAACAAACTGAAAAATGGGGCTCACTCCTGTGTTAGATTAGTCATACAAAACTCCCTTTGAGGTCGTTTCCCGTTTTAGGTGTGTATTCCATAATGGGATTGTGGTAGATCCTGCGAATCCTAAAGATAAGGAGAAAAGGAAAAAACATGTATCCTTTTTCAAATGCCACACAATTTTTTTTTTTTTAAATGACAATGTAGATGCAGAAAGCCCTTGTTTCTGGTACTCTTTCCTTTTTACACTGCATGCACATATACACACACAAGATACTTAAAATGATTAATCTTTTAAATATGCATTTGTCATAGAAAATTTTTCCAATAGTAAAGATGTCCATTAATTTTCATAGGTTACAGTTCATACAAGTTGACACTGTCAAGTTAAAGGAAGGAGCTTATTGATTTTTATCAGTCTTCTGGTACTGTAAATATTTTATCAAGTTTTAAACATTAAAGGGATGGTTTGGGTTCTTTTTTAATAGTTTTCCCAACAGTGCTGTAGATCTTATTAAAAACATTCATTATGTTGGTAAGGAAGGTTTGAATGATTCAGGTTTAATATCCTGATTCTTCACCTCTGAAGACATGAGTTCAAAAGCGTGTCTTGGGTCACAAGTGAAATTAGCTTGCTAACCCTAATTTTGCCCCCCTGTGGATGGACATCAGTCCTCATCACAGATCTACAGCAATTCACCCTTCTTATTTGTGCTCAGAAAATGCTCAGCAACAGAAGTGAAATAAGGTGTTTCAAGTTATGTTTGAGGTTCAATATATAAGCACAGTTTGGTATTGAAAATACTGCTCTGTATTATGTTGAGCCCTAGCCTGTGCCCTCAGCCCCATATAAGAAAACAAAAAGAAAAGTTAATTTGAATTGACCCTCCTTTTTTTAAATCATGAGACTTAACTGTAAAGACACCAAACAAAAGTAGTCCAAATTCTGCTCATAAACTAGTTGATTTCTATTGGATAACAAATCTTCTAGTGCAGATTTCGGCCTTGCTTTCGTTTGATCATTGTATATGATGATGCAGTCATGTGTATTAAAAGAGAGTGCATCTTTTAATTATGATTCAGTTAAAAATTATTAATGAATGTTCTTTTGGTTAGTATTTTTAAATGATTGACTGCCCTTATATTTTTTTGACATAAAGACGAAAGTTTAGATAAAGCCATTTTTACCTCTATGTAAATATATCTTTGATATGCATGTCTTTGAGAGATCAGTGTTGTTGGGTTTTTTACATATTAGCTGCTTACTTGAAAGGCATTCTTATGAACTAAAATTTTATAATGATTCCAGTGTACAAATTTGTGCTCTAGCAGTATATGAATCAGTTTTATCATTACTGTAGTTCTTCCTCCTGGTTGCAACCAGAAATAATGTGTTCCTTTTGTACCCAGGATATACATCATGGTAGCAACAAAGCTTGTTTAATAAAAAATGCATCATATGCAATTATAAATCTCTTCTTGTCAGGCCCTTTTCATCGTGTATTTTACCACTGCAACATCCTCCCATTTTGACCTTAACAATGTCACCTTACATCTTTCCTATTTATTCAAAATGCTTCTGTAAACTTAATTTTCCTGCCTCATAGTCTCAACCATATAAGCTCTGTTGTGCATCAGAGATAAAGTACTTCTTTTTTGCTTTTAAGGTCCTTCACTTCCTGTCCCTACTTTACCCTCTCTTAGACAGTATTAAAATGCCATCCTCACTGTCATTTTGCAAGTGATACCTATTTAACAAAAAAAAAAGTGCTTTCCTCCCTTCCACCACTTATTTATGGGAGGAGCTCTGTGTGAATATCTGCAAAGCCACCTTGTTTGTTTTCGTTTTTTGTTCATTCAGATTTTGTCCCCAAAAGAGAGGTTAGATAGTATGATGTGACCATTGTTACCTTATGCTCTGTCTTTTTGTTTCATTCACCTATTCTTGTCCATCTTGTACTTGAATTTAAGTTTTGTGGGCTAGGGGCGAGCTCTAGGATATTCATTTCTACAGTACTTAACATAATGACACTAATTAATAAAAATAAATACTAATAATATGTAAAAATAATTTGTGCCTACTTTATGGTGGTTATACTGCCAGACTAGTGAATAGTAGCATTAGGGTAAATGAGAGTTAGTCCCATACACTTTTGCTTGTCTTTCAAGGTAATTGGCTTGAGCTTTGAATCTAGCTGTAGACTCTGAGACAACTTAAAAGAAATGCATGCAAAGTTTCACCAATAGCAATCACCAAAATGAGATTGTGTTTAATGTTTGTTCAGTTTGCAGTCTTCAGTTTTTAGCTTTGCTTGAATTAACATAATCTAACCTGCAGTATTTGGTGGGGAGAGGGAAAAGGGTTGAATTAAGCATCGTAAGCAATACTTTCTCCTGTGCCTCTCCAAATGTGTTAGAGCCTGATAGATTTGGAATCTCATTTCTAATGCAGCTTTCTGGACCCTATAAATAATGCCAGGTCCAGCAGACGATACAACCATACCTAACAAGTGAGACATTGGAGAAACACAGAATCATTAGTCCTTTCATTATTTTTGACATTGATTCGTCATTAGGAAAATGTATTACAATCCAGGTTACATTGATTCGAAACATCCATTAACGTATGTGATAGATTCATTTGCTTTTTGTTTCACTTTCTTGATATCCCAAATTTATTATATAGGAAGAGCAAGTAGTTCTGCATTTTTCTGTGATAATGAATGTTACATTTTTGGTATATAAAAGGCTTCATGTAATTAGAGGTGATGATAGGTTGGACTTGGGGCCACTGTTCATAGCCTTGTCTTAGGCATGTTTGTATGGTTTTGTGTAACTGACAATAACTCATTACTCTACACATCTACACAATGGATTTCATTTACCAATACGTGCCTCAATAATTGTGCTGAAACTATTAATGATTCTGCAGTGCTTTGAGATCCTAGCATGGAAGGTGCAATGCTTTCTCTCCTTCCCTGCCACTTCCTTATTCATACATTTATATTACAAAAACTTTTTAAACTATTGTAAAAATGGATTAGCCATATTTACTTTTTCTTCCTATGAAGCCTGTATATTTGAACTTCTGGCTTTACAGTGAAATGATATAGAGAAGAGTCCCAATATTTTTAAATCTCTAGAACATTGCTGGTCATGATTGGGGTAAATGTGAGTACAGAGAAGGTAAAGAGAAGGCATAGATGAGGTTGTACATTCGGTCAGGTGAATGCACATGTGTAGTTTTTAGTATCAGCTATTACCCCTGTTATCCAGAAGCAGCAACTTGCTTTAGGCTCTGTAAGAGCTGCACTCATGCTGAAATAAAGCACAGTTAATTACTTTGCTGGATCAGTGCCTTAATGCACTTCCTGAAGGAGTGAAGGGAAGAAGTTGCACCAGTCAGGACATGAGGGAGGAGGGAGGTAGATGAATTATGCATTCACATAAGGGTTTTGGATTGGCAAAGGAGCAAAAACAAGGCTTGATGGATTTATTTTGGTGTAGGGTATAGCAGAATTTGCCTAACTCTAGACTTGGCACATGTTCGTTTGTGTATGTTGCATTATTGTACGTTGTGAAGCTTTGTGAAAAGCAGTGTTTGTACATGGATTGTCCCACTTTTCCAAGCTAAGTATCTGACTTGTTTTAACTGCTACATGAAGGCACTACCCTATATTTTTTAAGCTAAAATAGTTGCCAACTTTATTTAATTATGTAAGAACACATCTGAATGAGCACAAAAGCAACTGGAAACATTGATGTATTTATCTGCTGTGCTCTGTCTTAAAAATGACCAAATTGACTCTTTATTAAAAATAATATTTACTACGGCACAGAGACCTAGCACTTTAAATTTCAGCCTACATCAAAGGTTTACTGCCTAGCTGAGATGTGCATTGTGAGTTGCAGCAAATTTTTTATAAAAGCCCCTGCCTATTGTTGATGACTCCTTTTCCTATCATGCACGGCAGAGTTACATGTACTATGTTGTGAAAGCTTTAAAGTGGAGATGATCTAACTATATGTTTATGCTAGAATTTGTTCATTTTTTAAGGCGGGATGAAATATTTTTGAAAACTGATTGGAGTGATAGAACAGGCATTAACTTTTTGTACCTGTTGATATTGTCAGAAGAGCACTGCCTTTGCACCCATTTGTGGGCCTTACTGTGCCCCTCTTCAGCATGTGGGGAGATGACTTTCCAGATATAGATTTCCTGGAAGTGGCTCTCCAGCAGAGTCAGTTTCTCCCTTACTCCAGATTCTCAGTTCTCTGCATGACACGTCTTGGGGAGTGAGCGAGTGAGAGCTGGCTGGGGGAGGTAGCTGAAGGCTACAGTTAGGAGTGGGGAGAATGCAGTTAATTCTCCTCCCGTGCCCCCCTCTCATGATCATGTGTGCAGCGTATTCCACAGAAAGTTAACACAGCTTCCGGTCTTTGCAGCATACTCCATTGTGGGTTACCACTACTTGAAAGAGGGCTTTGGAAATAGCTGAGCTGAGGGGTGTGCCTGTTGCTGATGCATCATTGGAGTCATGTTGCCAAAGAGCCAGGAAAGAGCCCTTAGGAGGCTCAGAGTTCCACACAAAAAACAAGACTTTGCATAGATGGCTTTGTGTCCTCTGTGATGTCCGTAGGTTTCTGGTGTTTGTGAACCAGACTCTCCCCATTTCTTTGTGGGTGAACCCTGCTCCCTTCCCCAATGAATGTAAGTAGAAAAAACTCAACAGTGGCAACCTGCAAATCTAATGTCCCTTAAGTGGGTAGGGACACAGTTTTGGTCTTAAGTCTTGCTTTTCTTCTCTTCAGAGAGCACAAAGGGTTATCTTATTTATAGCCAAGCAGTGAGTAACTAAATAATGTTGTGCTTGCACACTTCCCTTTTTCTGTTGATAAACTCTGAGCATTTTTGGAAATTTGAATGTGAAATATATATTAAAATTCCTTTTATTGAATAATGCTGTCATTTATTAAATCTTTTTCCTTGTGGTTTTTATTGTGCACTCACTGCATGCTACATGTATAATTTCTGGTCTGACCAGCAAAATCTCCTGAAGCCTTCCTCTGAGTCTTTAATTATGAACTGTAGGGGTCACCACAAAATAAATATCTAAAATATCCAGACAACCGGTCATTGGAGAATAGTAATTATCTTCAAACAGTCAAGAGATCAAGTTATGCACCTAGTACTATTAGGTCCTGCATGTTTAGGAAAGCAGCTAAAATGCAGCATAGCTTCTGTTGAACACCATTTTCAAATCCTAGCTGGTGTGTGTGTGTGGTGTTCACTAAAAAGTGAAATTCATCAGCCTGCAATGCTTCATGAACAGAACCAATAGAACAGTCAGGAGTAAATTTGTCCCTCTCCACAACATGTGGATGAAATGCGGGGAGTTCCACTAAATATCCACGCCTACTACTCCAGCTCTGATCAAGAATAATAGCTGGTTGACACTAAAAATTAAGGAGGCATATATATGACATTCATTACATAATTGTAAAAATAATAGTTTTGTGTATGTGAGTAGCACACTCATGAAATAGATTAAGAACAATACGTATCAAAATCACTAAATTTTACCTTGACCACTTATAAAAACACTTAATGAAAATAATCCAGGTGCCTTATATAACTATCTTCTAGTGGAATTTTGCTGCCTATAAGTTTGTAATATTCACAATTCAGTCTTCACATTGATTCTTATAAGGTCAGCAAAGCTGCCACATCAGAGATGTCAAACATGCAGCTGGTAGGCCAGATGTGGCCTACAAACCTCTTCCATCCAGCCCATGACTGTGCTCTGTAGGACCACGCTCTCCCTCTAACAGAGAGAGAGCAAGAGAGAATAGTCTCATGGAGTGCAGTCTTGCATACACAACACTACACAGTGCCGTGATAATGCCCTGGTATTTCAGTTTATGGTATGTACAGCCCACCTGAAGTACATTTAAGTCAAATCTTGCCCTCCATAGCAAATGTTTGACACCCCTGTGCTAAAGCATTCCTCAAGAACAATTATGAACATGAACACATGAAGACAACATTGGAATGAAAGTTTATCAACAGATATAATGTTATGAAATATATGCAGAAATAAATTGAGTCAAGTATGTCCAGAACCCTTAAAATCGCTGCTGAAATGTTACAAATGGTTTCTATGAGGCTTTTTATAGGAAAACTTGGAGAGCTTCTTCATTGCTTACAAAAGTTTACTAGCTTTTCAAACATTTGGGACATATTTGTTAATCAGATATCTCCAAAATCCAGATAATGAATTTAAAAAAGCATAGGCCACATTTCCCAACATCAGAAATACTTTCCATTAAACATGTTTTAATATATTTTTTTAAATGAAATAAATCTCAGTATTTGAGTCCATCCCTTTAATGCAAAAAAAGTCATATCATCTGATATTTAATGAATATTTTATAATCTACCATTTGTAATGACCATGATTAATTGCTCTAATTTAAAAAGATATCATCTGTGTTAATGTAACAAAAATGGAATTGTTACAATAATTGTCTTATGCAATGCACTGAATAGACTTAGGAATCTTCAATAACAAAATTACATCAGTAGCTTATGCTATTAAATATGATTGATGGCAAAATTGGAAGCCTACTGGTTTTGTATCAGACAAAAGCTTACAGTGCTTTGAAGATGGTGCTGTGTCGTCAACACCTCACAGAAGAAAAAGAGTGCAGTACTGCCAAGATCACCTTTTCTTCATAGAAAGTGGATTTATAGTTCATGTAGTTCAAGTTGCATCTTACCTATAACAAAGATGTCTCTCTTTTTTTAAAACTAACATTTTGCCCTTTTCTGTGAACATGGTCTTCCAGTGCACTAATTTTCTGAGCCTATATAGAAAAATATGTATAAACACATATACCCAGGAAAAACCTAAAATGCAATGAATAACACTTTTGGACATTTATGGTCAGATTTCAAGAAAGAAGCAACACCCAGTAGCTTTCCAGGTCTGGCCACTAATGCTCTTGTTCTTACAGCATCTGAATATCCAGATCTTTAAACACACACAAGAAAAGGCAGACTGCAAGATAAGGACAAAAATCTCCATACCATTTTCCTTTCAAAGCTTAGTCCCTCCCTCCTTGCTTTTAACCAATTATAAATGAAATTGGCTGGCTGCACATGCCCTAGATAAGTGCAATAGCATCTGGGCTTGGACCAGCCCGCATTTTGAACTGGTACACTATAAAATAAATATGGAAAAAAGTGGTGCAGGGTGGAAAAAATGAATTTTTATGTGCATGTTCCATTTAAAAATAGCTCTTTTCTTATTAGTAAAATGATTGTAATATGAAATGTAATGTGTTTAAGGCAATGGTTTTTTTAAAGTGCACTCTGTTAATATACAGTATAATTCTACATAGATGTATATATATTAATTTTGTTCCCTTGAAGTTTCAGCTTATGCTCCTAAGATTGGGGGTGGGGGGAGTTTAAGAAGCTCTTAAGTTTCCATGCCATGCTTGTATACAGTAGAATTTTTAAAGCTGTGCATATATCCATAGCCATATTCATACCACTGAGTTCACTATGATTAAGCATTGGTTCATTCTCCCTTCACGGATGGATCTATTCTAAAGTAATTGTTGGAATTGCAGAAGCTTCATTTTGATGACCTCTTTTTTTCACTGCTACTCTTATTGGTAACAGCATAGTAGAATTAGACTACTGGAAAACAGTTCCAGAACCTCCTCAACTAAACAGATCTTTTCCAGAGGCCTAATCTAGCATTAATTAATCTGATCACATTGCCCTATTCTTCTTACACTTTCAGCAAAGCAAGGCTTTATCACAGGTTTATCACTAATTAAGAAATTTAGACTGTCATGATGAGTAGCATCAATAGTAGATAAATTTATCCACTATCTCTGGACATGTTAGGGCCAAATCACGTGACTTCAGTTCATCCACAATTCAGTGAATGAGTATCACCGATGTCTGAAGCAGCCTAAGAACGCTTTTTCAAAAAGAGAAAGCTAGCATCTGCTTTACATAGTGAATGGCACATGATGTCAGTGTTGACTTAGCACCTGAAGCCACCTTACCACCTTCCACTGTGCTAGGTCTTGCACCTGAGCCAATGGTAGGAAAAATGTAAAACCAGTTTTTTAAAAGAATGTGACATTGTAATGTTAGACAAAATGTTAGTATGGAAAAAACCCTTTCAAACTGTCATATAGTAGCTGATCATTCTAAGCCATTAACCATTTCTGTACATCATTTAGAAGATTTTTTTTAGTCACTTTCATTCTAGCATTCGTGACACAATGTATATATTCGAGCTAGCTTGCAAGAATGTCAATTAACATTATACTCTGTTCATATATTAGCCATATCAAGGCTTTCAAAACATATTGAACCCAATTCTTCAGTAAGATTTGTGTGTACCACTTCCTGCTTGTAAATGAATGCACAATTAGACTCACTGATTGCAAGTCACTTATTTTTCATCTTCTACCACTGCATTTAACATTCACAGTGAACATCCAGATCAGAATATGCAGTCATGGTGGTAGTTTTCTGTGTTAGGGAAGTCTAATACCTATCTACTCAGGATAGTTAAACTCTGTGTTACAGATTTCTAATTGGGCACACAACCATCTTATATTCAATATGTACTACTTAGAATTAATAATTGTTAAATATCCTTAGTATTGCAATGCAAAGCAAAAGAATTAGGAATTTCTCAGTCACTTATTTATCTCTTTTGTATGCATAGGTTCCTGCTGGACCCAGTTTTCAAAACGGCCTTCACACAGGTATCTGTGTGATTTGCTAGTGTATCCATCTGATCATGATGTAAGGTTTTGTGGGAGGGGTGGGTTGCATACTCAATTGTTTTATATATGAAGCTGTGAGATTTTCTGCATGATCAGAGAGACGTCTGCAAATTTTAAAGGGGTAGCTGTATTAGTCTAGTTCAGCAAAACAAGTGAGGAATCCTATGGCCCTTTTAAATGCCAACCAATTTATTTATCACATGAGCTTTTGTGTGAGAAAATTCCGATTTGTCAGATCAGTGGGATTTGCAAATTTGTGGGTGCCTTCCTTTTTAGATGCCCTTTCAAAGTTGATTCCCAAATCTCCATTCAAAACCCACACTTGCTACCCATACTCCACCAGTTACTGAAAACACTGCAAGAAAATGTGATCATACAGCCCCAGATGTCCATTCATTATGGGTCATCAACTTGTAAACCATTACTATAGTTGATCTTTTCACAGGTACAATGGGCTGAATTTATCCATAGTTTATTGCCGTGGGCTCAAAGCCAACCAAGACTGAACTGGATGCAGTATGACAAGACAAGTGACAGCGTCACTATTGGAAGCCTAGGTTAGATCTTCTATATTAAACAGTTTCATTCTGTTTAATTTTATATTTTATCCTTGCTCCATTAACTATAGTTCCATAACACTGTTTGAGGAAAAAATATTTCACTGACATTGTGACACTACTCATTTGCAGAGTATTTAATACATGTGCTTGAGAGGTTTCAATTAACATAATAATGACTCCCAATTTTTTTAATGTTTTCCTTTAGCATTGTAAAAAGGCTGGTACTGATAATGTCAAAGACACACAGAATCTTTACAACTTTCCTAGACAGATGCAGCTGTATCTTTAATATCCTGTTAAAAGATTTGTAAAATATTTTGAAATAGAGAATTTTTTTTTCTGGCAAGCAGGTGGAGGGACACAGCCTGCAGGACCCATTTTGCCAGCATGAAACCAGTCTCATAAATTTTTATTGAAATGAGCTCATTACTTTTAATTTTTACCGGCTCTTGACAGAGTCAAGGAGCACTTTTCAAGTTTTGAAAAGCAAACCATTAATTACTTAAACAAATATCAACATGTATATTAGGCATTGGACTTCGTCTGTCCAAAGATGCCATTAAACAAAAAGTAATGTTGACATTCAGGCTATTGTGGAACCTAATTTCTGTGTTTAATTAGGACTATGAATGTTCAGCCATATGTTTTGTCTATTGGTTGGTCAGCTGCTGCCACCCTTCTTCCTGCATCAAGGTGTATACTTTTTCCAAACCATTCTGAGGACCTGGTCTCTAGTTAGCATTTCTCTGAATGTAACTGGTACAGATATCAACTTTGAGGAAATATACCTTCAGGAGGTGGCGTTCATTAAATGTGCTACTTTTCTCAAACTTATGCGGTATTAAGGATTTTTTTCTTTTACAGTGAAGTGGTGAGAAAAAAGTACTTTTATAATAGTAACTCGCTGACAACATTTGAAGTGAAAATTGCCAGAGTTCTTGAATCTTTACACATTTCCGTGACTGATCATCATTTCCTTAGAGTTCCAGAGACTTGTGTGAATCATGCCTACAGGGTACATATGTTAAAAGTTAACAAGAAAATACGTCCCAGGAATCAAATGTAAGATTCTCAAAGAAAGCTTTTGAAGTGCACCTACAAACAAAGTTGGGTGATTGGAGCCTTGTATCCTAGAATGAAGAAATGAATTGTCTGAGACAAAACAAAAAATCTAGAAAATCACACATTGATTTAAAAAGTTTGTAGCATTCACATGTACGTTTATCAGACAAAGTAAAGTTTTACTAAAAGTGTGTAAATCTGTCTTAAGTGCTAGGTGCTTTAGAAGTGCTTTATAATCACTTATCTCTTGTAGTAATTTATCTCTTATGGTAATTTTCCCTTTTGGCATCTATATTAATGCAGCTGCTATATCCTTTTAAACAAAATTATTACCAATAATGGTCAGGTAACCTGAAGAGTCATCAGACATTCATCTAAACACATTAATGAAGTGAAAGAGTCTAATTTTATATGCGAAGTGGATGGCATCAAACATGGTATCCTTATCACTGAGTTTCCTCCCAGTTTTAAGTTCACTTATAAACTCGATAGTTGTAAACACTCTTATGAATTCCTTAAAGGCATTCTGTGCCAATCTCTAGTTAGCGTTTTAATGGCAGGTCCGCTGTTAATTTGTAGTGTACTTTTAATAGTATTTTTATAGTTTAACAAAAAAAAGTACTTTGAGTCATAAAATAGAAATAAAAACAATATAGACAAATAATATGTGTATATACCAGGCGTGGCCAAACTGTGGCTCAGGAGCCACATGCGGCTCTTGAATGAAAAAGTGTGGCTCCCAGAAGACCATCAGCAAATCAAATTAGGAAAGCAGGCCCAGCCTAGGAATTCAGGAGGGAGTTGGGATAGTGGGGAGAAGTGGTGGCATGGTCAGGGATGGCAGGGAGAAGCATGGTGTGGTCAGAAATTTAAAAACTCATCACTAGCCTGCACTCTGTTACACTGAGCAACAGCTAAGCTTTTTACTGTATAGGCCTCATTTTCATGGTAACCTTAAGTAATTATAAGAATCTGACATTAGTAGGATCAATATTTGCCCTCTTTTTATGATAAAATTAAAGTGTGCAATGAATTTTAAACTTAGTAATTTTGGAGTAGGTAAAAGTATATGGCTGTGTGCCTCAGTGTGGCTCTCAAAGGCTTAATGATCAACTTGTGTGGGTTTTTAGTTCCATAAGTTTGGCCACCCCTGGTATATACATATGCGGTATTAGATTTACAATATGGATAATGTATTTATACTTACATGTATTCTTACAAATTTGGTAGTTGAAAATTGGATCAAATATGAGGTTCCCAACTTAGTTATATTCTGCTGCCCTTAATCACAATGTGTAGTTCATTTGTTCCACAAGTCTTGTATCTTAAATCTATACAAGAGGGATGTTATTCACCTTGAGTAAGAGTGGAAGAATTATTCACTTATTTTATTCAGTCATCTTCAGCACATTACATACTCATGGAGTTCAGGGATTGCCCTGAGCTAATAAGGGCATTTGAATTATGTAGGTTTACTTCCCCACATTTTTTGAACAAAGATGGCAGAAATGCTTTAAGATGTTTTTGTCTCTGCGGTTAATAAAGGGAAGAAAATAAGTTCTTAAGGCTCAAGGGTTTTCAGTATTGAACAGGCTTTCTGGGTTAGAAGAGCCAATTTCTGATTCCTTTTCTATTGCTGAGTAGTACCAGCCTGTCTCGATAGTTCCACAGATGCCCATGAGAATACTCAAAAAGTTACTATTTGTCAATGCAGTTAAGGGGATCAGAATCTAAACCAAAGCTAGTGAGATGCTAACATGTAAAAGATCACATGGGTCATGAGTTATCACAACAAAGATGCTATGGTATTCTCCTCACAAATAAAAGTAATCTGGGGTCTGGAAGAGGTATGGATTCCTTCTTTGTATGAATTCAGTACATCTGCAAAGTACTACATCTCAGAGTAAATAATACAAGACTGGAATCAAATGTGCTGTTTTGAATTTGCTTTCTAATAAATAACTCTCTAAATAGTTGACTGCTCCAAAAATACATTGATTAGAGTTTTGTGTGAGCTCAAAAGTATGTCTTTGTCACCAACAGAAGTTGGTCCAGTAAAAGATACCACCTCACCAAATTTGTCACTGTTTGGAAGTAAACACTGATTGAGCATTTTCAGCATCTCAAGGGACTTTAGGACATATCACAAAATCAGCATTATGAACTTTTAACTATTACCAAACTATATATATGGGAACCACGATGAGGAGGCAAGGAAGACAGCAACATCCAAGTACCACCAAAGGATAAGACAGGTCCTGAAGAGCCAGCTCAATGGGAAGAACAAGATCCACGCCATCAACAGGTACGCCCTGCCAGTCATCAGATACCCTGCCGGTATAGTGAGCTGGCCAAAGGAGGACATGGAGGCTGCCGATGTGAAGACCCGGAAGCTCTTCACAATGTATGGAAGTTTCCACCCCAAGTCCAACACCCAGAGACTGTACACCAGCCGGAAAAAAGGCGGGCGGGGTTTGGTGAGTGTCAAAGCCACTGTCCTGGATGAAACCCAGAGCATCCAGGAGTACATCAGTAAGATGGCACCCAAAAATGAGCTGCTGAGAGAATTCCTGAGGCAGCAGCAGCAGACCTGGGAGGAAGATCAAGCAGAAGAAGTGCCATGGCAAGACAAGACCCTGCATGGTATGTACCATCGACAGATAGCTGAGGTGGCTGACATTGGGAAATCCTACCAGTGGCTGGAAAAGGCTGGACTAAAAGACAGCACTGAGGCACTGATCATAGCAGCACAAGAACAGGCACTGAGCACCAGATCCATTGAAGCAGGGGTCTACCACACTAGACAGGACCCAAGGTGCAGACTGTGCAGAGGCGCCTCAGAGACAGTCCAACACATAGTGGAAGGATGTAAGATGCAGGTAGGAACAGCATAAACTGAACGGCACAACCAAGTAGCTAGCATTGTGTACAGGAACATCTGCTCAGTGTATGGGCTAGACCCTCCCAAGACCGGATGGGAGATTCCACAGAAGGTCGTGGAGAATATCTGTGGGACTTCCAGATCCAGATGGACAGGCAGGTACTGGCCAATCAACCAGACATCGTGGTGATAGACAAGGACCAGAAGACAGCGGTGGTGATAGATGTAGCAGTGCCAAGTGACAGCAACATCAGGAAGAAGGAGTATGAGAAGCTGGAGAAGTACCAGGGCCTGAAAGAGGAACTAGAGCGGATGTGGAAAGTGAAGGCCAAAGTGGTCCCAGTGGTGGTAGGAGCACTCGGGGCTGTGACTCCTAAGCTGGGAGAGTGGCTCCAACAGATCCCAGGAACAACATCAGAGCTCTCTGTCCAGAAGAGTGCAGTGCTAGGAACAGCTAAGATACTGCGCAGAGCCCTCAAACTCCCAGGCCTCTGGTAGAGGACCTGAGGTTGACGACGACACATGCCACCCATAGGGGTGAGAGGGGAAGTGTGTGTGTGTGTGTGAGAGAGAGAGAGAGAGAGAGAGAGAAGGAAGGTAAAATTGTGAAATTCTTTATGAAATTTCTCTTTACGTTTTACAAAGTTAGAGTATTAAAACATTCCTTCATAGAGGAAAAGACTTTCAGATATGAAATGCACTGAATGCTGGATTAAGAATTGTCAGCTTGATTAAAAGACAATAATTGCTCAAAAATTCAAATGTTATATGAAGTAAGTTGCCTTAATTTTTAAATTCCCAAATGGTGACCCCTTGCAGATGCCTGAAAGGGGGTGTTCATCACTTTCTGTAACTCAGGTAGCTCAAGTATAATGTGATAGAGCTGCCCTCCAATAGAATGCTATTCCAAAATTAAAAGTAACTTTACTCTGAAATAATTACTCTGAGTAATAATAATTCTTCTTCTCTAACTGTAATGATCAATTTCCCTGTGCATATAAACCCTTAAAAATATGTTTGTTTTTATTTAAAAACAAACAAATTGTTGGCAAATGCTGAAGTTTGAAGGGTGACAAGACCAGTGATATTTTTTTTAAAGAAATGATGTAGTTTTACACTACTCAAGAGTAAATCAGCTGTGAACTACGCTACAGATTCTGACACATTTACTGCTATGAATAGTCTCTTCAAAGTCAGCTGGGCTACTTCTATAGATAACTGTTTGCCAGCATGAATAAGGAGTTCATGCCTCGCCATGCCCAAGATGAGAACATGGGGATGTCTAACTTTCCACAGGCAGTTCTTGATATGACATAGAAGAAGCTATTAAGTCAAATACGTGTGACAGTCTCCATCTGGTCTCCATGTTTAGACCAAACCTGCAAAAACATTTTTGAATCAGTTCAGTTCATTGCCAGCTTGTTTGCTTTGTAGAAAGAATGAATTACATAATCTTCTATCCTGTTTTTAATATTCTCATGACAAGAAGCATCTGCAGCTTGCTTGCTACTATGCATTGTTAAATTTGGTTAGGTGTCACGGGAATAGTAATTGCTGCTAAAATGTTGGCTCATATTTTAAAGGCAATGGAAATCTCCAGATTTTTATTTCTGGCCATGTGTAGCCAACTGCTGAATTAAATTAAGAACAGAGGGTTAGATATTTGTATTTGTGTGCGCATGCGTGCATGTGTGTGTCCACATAAAAGGTAAGGATGTTTACGTGAAATACCCTCAATTTTATTTTATTGTAAAAGAAAGATTGGGGCCTGGGGAGATGATGATTATTTATAGGATTACATGATATTTCACAAAAGCATTCATATGCTCTGAAGAATGCATGTTTTTGTTTAAATATTTTGGAAAACATCTGTTTAGCCAGCTTTTCAGATGGGCTGACTTTATCTCTGTTATAATTGTCTACTTCAATAGAGCTAGATCCTGACTATGTCAAATTATTTCTATGACTGCTCCCATTGTAATTGTAAATGTAAGACTGGTGCAGAGATCATAGAAAATAATTTAAAGGAACAGCTTGTCTTATTTAAATTCAATTTAGGTGTACCCCATCTTGAGAAATGTTCTCAATGGAGGTGATGAGCAGAATAATTTGGTTTTTAAATCATTTACTCTTTCTCAAATCCAAACCTGATCTGTGAAATAGGACACAATTATCTATTAAATTCTGCAAAAAGATCTAAAACATTTATATGTAATATAAGGCTATATAGTATTAACTAGATATAGTAAAATTAATTTTATATTGTGTTGCCAGACGCTGCTTTAATAATGTTTATGTAAGGAATAACAGCACTTGAAGTGTACAGTCATAAAGATCTACAGTACACACTTCTATGTTAGAGAAGTCATGGGGCATTTTCGTCCTTTGCTTCACAATGTATTCAAGGCATTTGTATACAACTTTATGGCCACACACCCTGTTGTGTGTTTTTCCTTAAATAAACATTGCATTATAGAGTCACCTGGCAGAACCAGTTTAGTTAAGGACCTACTTCAGTCATGTTTCTTTTATAAAACTCTTTTAAAGGGGTATTTAACTTAATGGGTTTTATTTACACTAGGCTGAAAGTGGGCAAAAAGTTTTCAGCCTTTGCTCATATTTATTTATAAACAAGTAAATCTGAAAGGTCATTATTCAGACTCCAAGCACTAAAATAAAATAAAATTAAAAAATCTGCTTTCTGTTCTCAGAATTTTTGTTAAATTATAGTCTTAAGTAAAGAATGGGGGGTGTCTTGTTTGTTTGTTTTTTGAAATAAAAATGTATTAGTGGTGTGGACAGGTGGCTGCTGCAATTAAATAACCAAAGAAGCAGGGGCAACATCCTTGGGTGGTGTAAATCACAATGAAGAGAAGTATGTAGATACTCATCAGCTAAGATCCTGTTCCCAAATGATTCATATCTTACTTTCCAAAAGCACTAAAATGCTCTGCTTTGTATATAAATATGTGAAAACAGGTATATTTGTTTTGTTTAAATTTATAAAAAAACATGCACATTTACAGAAAACATTCAGGGCAAGAATGAATTTCAAACGGTGTAAATCAGGATAGCTCTATTGAGTCAATAGACCTGCATTAGTTAAAAATCTGATTCTAGGTGCCTGGTCTTAATGGAAAGATTCTTATTGACTTCAGAGGGTTTTGGATCATACCCTATTAATCTGAAACATTTTACAGCATACTGCCAACAAATGGCTGTACATAATACAACATATGCTCTGGAAAAATCATGGAGCAGATTCTCAAGGAATGCTTTTTGAAGTACTTAGAGGAGAGGATGGAGAGCATGCATTCACCAAGGGCAAGTCTTGCCAGAGCAATCTGATTGCCATCTGTGATGAGATGACTAGCTCTGTGGCTGTGGGGAAAGAAGTGGACATGATATACCTTGACCTTAGCAAAGCTTTTGTTACGGCCTTCCATGGTATTCCTGCCAGCATAAACAAGTATGGGTAGGATGAATGGTCTGTAAGGTTGATGGAAGAAAGCTGGCTAGATCATTGGGTAGTGATCAATGGTTCAATGTCTAGTTGGCAGTGGGTGTCAAGTGGATTGCCCAAGGAGTCAGTCTTGGGGCTAGTTCAGTATCTTCATTAATGATCTGAATGATGGGGTGGATTTTACCCTCAACAAATTCACAGATGACACTGAGCTGTGAGGACTGGTGGATATGCTGGAGAGTAGGGATAGCATACAGAGAGACCTAGACAAATTGGAGGATTTGACCAAAAGAAATCTGAGTTTCAACAAGTACAACTGCAGAGTCCTGCACGTAGGGTGGAATAATCCCATGCACTGCTACAGATTTGGGACCAACTGGCTGAACAGCAGTTCTGTAGAAAAGGATCTGCATATGAGTCAACAGTTTGCCAGTTTTGCCAAAAAAGCTAACAGCATACTGGGCTGCATTAGTAGGAGCATTGCCAGCAGATCAAGGAAAGTGATAATTCCCCTTGTTTGGCACTGGTGAGGCCACATCTGGAGTAGTGTGTCCAATTTTGGGCCCCCTACTACAGAAAGGGTGTGGACAAATTGGAGAGAATCCAGTGGAGGGCAATAAAAATGATCAGGGGCTGGGACACAGACTTATGAGGAGAGGCTGATGGAACACTGCTTATTTCGAAGAGATGAGTGAGGGGGGATTTGATAGCAACCTTCAGTTACTTGAAGGAGGTCTCCAAAGAGGATGGAGCTATGCTGCTGTCAGTGGTACCAGAGGACAGAACAAGGAGCCATGGTCTTAAGTTGCAGTGGGGGAGGTATAATTTGGATATCGGGGAAAAAAGTTTTTTACTAGGAGGGTGTTGAAACACTGGAATGGGTTATCTAGGTAGGTGGTGGATCAACGGTGTGGCCTTAGAGGCTTTTAAGGCATGGCTTGACAAAGCCCTGGCTGTTTTTGGTCCTGCTTTGAGGAGGAAGTTGGACTAGATGACCTTTTGAGGTGCATTCTAAACCTATGTTTTTATGATTCTATGAAAATTGGGTTGCCACTAGCCTGAGTAAGCACAAGCTGCAGGGCCGTGTTCTCAGAAGTTGGCTACTTAATAGTTTAGTCAGGTAAACTTTTTGTAAAAAGGTAAGTGGGGTACAGATGCCTTTTTAGGACTGGGACGCTATTTCCTGCTTATGCTTAGGAGAGCCTCTGTAATTCTCTTTTGAAATGGATTGTTGGCAGGCCATCCTTTATATAAAATCAAATAAGAATATGTGGTGTGATGGTGTGGTATGAAAGCTTATATCTGTCTGACCTTTGTAATGGGTGTTTTACTCTCGCATGACTAAGACATGAGATAATCCAAACAATTGCTAATTATGCCATTGCTATTATGCGTTCTACATATGTCACAGATGTTAGAGAAAAGCTATTTTAGGAATATTTTACGGAGTTTTTATAAAATTTATTAGCACTATTTTTCATACCCCTCTGTAAAGCCAGGTGCCTTGCTTGCTACAAGTCCAAGTATATTGTGCTCTGTGAGAGCCGTTAAAACCTCTAAACATTGCATAAAAAAAACCTTCTCAATACTTAACCATCTCATACATTTAAAGTTTGATATCTGAAAGGCTGGCTGGTCGAGAAGCTGGGACTCTCTCCTTTACAATGTGTAAAACTCCTTTATCTATTTCTAGAGGAGGAGTGCAAGATGGTGAACTTTCAAGTCATGACATTTTTAAACATAAAAAAAGTGTAAGTGATACACTGGTGAAACTACCCATTTCTGGTCTTTGGGTGAGAGTTTCAGGGAGATGGTTGCACATAGGAAATTCTGTTTTAATTCTACTTTTTGGAGGAAAAAACTGAATGTTTTTCTTTTTTTTATTCAGTGGGTTGATATGTCAAGTTGTTCAGGGTATTGGAATGATAGAATAGTTCCAGAGGAGGTAGATTAGTTGGCAGGAGTGCCATAAATTATGACTATGATCATGAAGACTGGGTACCTTTTTCAAAGATGGGCTACAGCTTTAACAGAAATTATGTGCTTGATGCAGAATCTGAGTTTCTTTAGGCTGTGTTATAGAAGAGGTCCAATTAAACAGTTGTGGTACTTCCTTCTTGCTTTAAAGTGTATAAATCTCTCCATATGTGATGTTCCAAAGGGTCAGCCATGTTAGTCTAGTTTAGTAAAACAGAGAGTCCTGTGGAACTTAAAGACTAATAAATTTATTTATTGAGTGAGCTTTTGTGGGAGAAAATCCCACTCCATCAGATGCTTTGATGAAGTAGTTACATACAGGTTTGACAATCCCTTTCTTCCCATTAGGAGGCTACAGTATATAGCACTCAATCCTTTGTTTTACCATAGTGCTGGGGGATCACTTACCTCCCGTGCCCTGCAAGCAAGGTATATGAAATCATGTGTGCTAAGCTGGTAGATGCTACAGAGCTGTGGGCTCACAGAGAGAGAGGGAACATTGTATCAGGTGAAAGGCAAAATTCCTGTATTTAAAATGGTGGACACAGCACATCTTTTCACAGACAATTGATGAAGAAACAAAGGGCAGAATTTTTGTAATGTTTCTTTTTAACTAATTATTCCTACAGTCCTAGTGGTAACTCCCTTTCTATAGTTCATATGAGTTAATAGCTTGAGGATCTGACTCCAGGACTACCTAAATTCTACAGTAGAGTTTTGCTGCTAGATTTTTCCATATGTTTCTGGGATTTCTCCATTTAAGTTTGAGAGATGGAACAAGTAATCAATGTTAAGTTTTGTTGGGTGAAATCCTGACTCCCCCCACCCCCAAAAGTCAATGGCAAAACTCCTAACAGGTCCACAATTTCACCCTATATATTTTGCTTGGGTAACTCATCATATATTTTTGTCTTTTAGTAGCTCAAAATGTTGTGGCTTAGGTCCTGAATAAATACTAATGTAGTTATGATCGTCTGAAAATTCTTTTGTATTCTGTCTGAACTTTAACTTTGTAAGATGCGAATCCCTAAAACAAAAAAATTGATACATTGGCTGTATGTAATTCAGGGTAGCTCAAAGGTGGTTCTAATTTTCATGGGCTTCTATGTGCCTAAAGGGGCTGTTAATGGCAGCCAGAGATAGTGGATTCTTTATACCAGCTCTGTGCCACTTGATGATCCTCATTCACTGGACATTCACTTGCTGTGGTTGGATAACTTGGTTGGAGGTCATCCTGTCACAGCAGAGAATTATGTCTCATATACCATGGTAGTGAAATTGGAATCAAGCTTCATGCTGCATTTTTAGAAGGAAATATTTCAAGGATGCTGACTTCAGAGTCATGGGGGTGGGGAGGTGAGAGAGAGCATTATACGTGGCAGTAGCAAGTAACTCATTTCTACAGCAAAGAGGTCATTGACACATCCTTAATCAAAACCATTTATTTTTTTAAAGTACTTTTCAATACATTGATGATAGTGGAAAAATATTGAATAAAGGGGGCTAATGAGAATTAGTGTCACCCATGATTTAATCATCATAAAAATGTATAAGCATATGATCAGCGGGGTTTCAAAATGGATTTCCATCTACACACATTAAATGAATTGAGTGTGTTAAAACAGGGGAAAAAACCCTAAAAATAAAAGAAAACAAAAAAATTTTTGGTCTACACCCCCATTGCAACAGTCAAGAAAAAGCCAAACTATTAGATAGGGCCTCAAGTCATAGAGCTGATGAAGGAATATACACCAATATAGGAAAGACACATACATGTGTGCTTGAAGAATCCACATAGCTGTTTAACTGAATAAATCCAACGTGGTTTCATTATGTTTAGGGCCAGCTGTTAGGCACAGTCAGGACGCCAATATAAAATCAACAAATGTAATCTTGGCCAAGTTTTTTCCCCCACAAAGAGGATATTTGTGCCAACAACATATGCTGTGAAAGGGCTTGAGCATAGTCCTATTACCACTGCAGGATACATAATTACATGCATTAACCTAAATATGGAAAAATCGTAACAAATAAGGGAGGCTTGGCAGATATTTTGGTTGCACATTTGGTATTTGGCATCACACGCTGTCCTGTTTAATTCCCATTGCTGCTACTTAGTGTTTCCTTTAATTGTGGAGCACATGGCAGCTCTTGTTCTATTTAATTTTCTCATAGCTGGTCTCACATTTTGGCTACAAGCACTTTACATGAAAAAGCACAAGTATAGCTTATACTGTACTACACCCCAAGGCGGAGAGTATGTAAAAATAGTAATTTTTGATACATAAAACCCTCTTGCATACAGAAGTCAATAAGTGTGCTGTAAAATAAGACTAAGAAAATTTATTTGCAGCATTTTTCCTCCCCTGGACTGTGGGGATCAATCTCCACAGCTATGGAGCTGGGTATGGTGGGTTTATGGTGCTTTTCTGCACCCTTTATCCTAGGATTTTTCTGAGCTTTCATTTCTCCATCACCCCCCCCCCATTTAGTGCTGTGCCACACAGGACTGTCCTATGACTCAAGAATCACCAGCTTCCTTTTTAAGACTTCCAACCACTTTTTTGCTGCAAGAGTCAGGAATGAGCTTGTATTTGAAGCAGAAGATTAAATATACAGCTCAGTGTTTTATTTGAATTTAAATCAGTTATATTAATTCGGTATGATTATGAGAAGTATCTTTTTGATTTAGGGGACTAAAATATGACAATACTTTGCATGTACATGGCAACTTTCTCACAAATCGCTCTATGATGATTATAAACACTAATAAACCTCTTTCAACTTCTGAGGTTCGATGGGTAGGTATTATGCCCTTTTTTATATTCAGTACTTATTTATGTCCCAAAGAATGCCACTTTTGAAAATCCAGGCTATAGTAACTTGGCAGCATTACTCACTAAGACAGTAGCAGAGTTATGAATAGAACTCAAGTTATGATTTCCAGCTTTGGCTATAATCATAGTGACCACAAAGACATGTCTGAAAACTTAACATATTATTATTGTTCATTATTTGTATTGAACCAGGCCCCCATTATGCGAGGCATAGTACAAACAAAGAACAAAGATGGTCCTACACCAGGGAGCTTACTATCTAATTTAGTGTAAAATGTCCTGTTAAGCCACTCAAGACCTGTCAGAAGAACTGGAGAGGGCTATGTTTTAAATAGAGCTCATATTCCTGTTCTTCCTGTTCTGAACACTGGGTAACTTCCACGCACCTATTGCAACACAATGAGCTTGTCTATTTTATGCTGTTTTTATTTTTATTTTTTAAGAACAACAACAATCTAAAGCATCTTCCAGTAAGAGTTTCTAAAATTCGGGGGTTTATAATAATAATAAATTGGTGCATACTTTCTGAAGTCCATAAGTAAAATTTTTTCATTACTTTCAGTTACAGAAAATATGATTTCAGGAATTTCGTCTGAAGCCCATTGAAATCAATGGAGAAAACTTCTCAGTGCGCTTTGCATTCAGGCCTCTAATGAGACTAGCAGGGGTATTACCAAGTCATGATATAGCACAGTCACCTTATATGCTATCAGATGTGTGTAGTGTGATGTGTAGGAAAATCTTACTATTTGGGTCTACAGGGTACTGAAGACCTGCCAGAGAAAAGACTGGGCAAGGGATCCTAAAGAACTAGAGGATGAAGTAGAGGCAAAAATCATGAGCAAACAGCAGATATATAAAAAGTGGGGACATAAAATTAACAGACTGCTGGACAGAATAGCGTGGCGGAAGGGGGAAGTTGAAAAGAGTCAATTGCATGTCCAGATTGCCATGACTCATCATCACTATTATACAGCATAAAATCTGAACATACAGTTAATTTAAAGTTGAATCACTAAGTGGAGTTAGAAAATCTGTATGGTTTTAAGTTCCTGGTGTAGCTAAATGTGGTTTATTGATAAATATTTTGGTTTACAATTGTGATACATAAGGAAAGGAATTCTTAGCTGTATGTTTTGATGTGGGACCACACCACTGCTATTTTACCAGCATACCAGCAGCAGTGAGGAAGATTTTTAAATCTCATATTAAGCTATCATCATATTTTGGAAATGTAAATGATTCCTTGCAACAGAGGACAACTGCCTGCTGTGATCTCTTATGACTTCATTATGGACGGTGTTGGTTACCTTCAGAGAGATGCCACATGCCCTTACCACCAGCTGAAAATAAGACATTGCGGGCCCTGAGGAGGTTTACAGTCAATATTTTACTATAATTCTTGACACTTAGGTCAAGAGGGTTTTAGAATGGCCTGTCCTACTAAAATATAGGAACAATGTGGTCATGTATTTAGTTTGCCTGTGCTAAAGTGAGCTGAGAATTCATAATTTGAAGCATAATCTACTAACATATTTATGCTGCTACAAATATACTTGTGCCACACATGAGGAGGACTATAGCAGATTGCAATGGTGCAGACTGCAATAGAAGCATACTGCCACTAGATTAATTTTTAAGCAGTTCCAGTCCCCCCCACAAATAAATCCGTGGAGAGTATGTGTTAAATATGCTTAATAATTGCATAATTATGACATCTGTTACTCCCTACCATCTCTTAGTGGGAAATTAACTGAAGCAATAGCAAGTTCAAAGATGTTAACATTCTGATAGCATATTTAATTGAAATATGAACAAGGGGGGTGTAATGGAGATTAAATTAAGTTCTCAGATAATCATCTGACACACAGATAATTGAGCATCTATCCACCACACTGATGAGCTCTCATAAGGAAATGTACTGGGTGGCACGTGAAGTACTTTACTCTGTAAGCAAAATGGAATTCTTCTCTTTTTCTTGTCATTCAATGAATGTATCCACAAAATCAATAATGCAGAGAAGAGAAGCTGGAAAATGAAAAAGTGATCTCAAGAATGGGAAATATTAGGTTAAAGATTCCTTTAAAATAGAGGGTCCCTTACATTGGGTAAAGGAGGTATTACTAACAGAATTTTTTAAAAAATTATATGCACCGCAATCCTACAAAGATTTCAAGATCAAATCTTTTGGATGGGTAATCTAAAATAAAAAGAAGCAAACTACATACTACCTGTAAAATTAACAAATGTAAATAGTGCTAATTTACAGAAACTTCCCACCCCCAGGCATTTTTTCTCTTCTTATGTTGCTCTAAATTATCTATCTGCTTTTCCGTTGAGAAACTATTCTGTATGTAGCTTTTCAGGGGGTAAAAATAGGCTACTACGAGCATAGAAGAATATGAAATCTCTGAAAAAGTGCATTTAAAAAAGGTTAAAGCATCTATAATGTCTGCACTCATCGCTCATTGATTAGAGATTAAACATCATCTTTTGCAGTGTTCGGATTGGGCATTTTAATTAGGATGTCATGATTATACAGATATACCAAATGCTAAATTGATTTTTTGAGACCTTTTGAAATTATAGCACTAGTTCTGCAAAATGAAAATCATAATAGATTATTGACTTATATGTTGGTTTTGGTCCAAGGACACTTCCCCAGTGTCAACATTTTCAATATCTTTAGTTTCATACAAAGAGAGACTCATAATTAGGCTTATATTAAAGTTTCTGCCTATTGATTTATTTATATGAATGACAATAGCATAGCATTGATTGTCCTTGAATTATAATAGTAGGCAATGATGATAATCGCTGACGTTTAAATACAACATAACCTTTCTCATTGGTTATTATATTTTATTTAAGATTGTGTCATATTCATATTAAGTGACTATGGGGATAATCCAGACACTATTGTGAAATGATTAGTTTCCTAGAAAAAAAATAAGTTGTCCTCACATCAAGAAGCATTTGGTTCTGCCTAGCGAAGTAAGGTGGATACATGAGTCACATGGGTAACACTGGAAAATACCATGACTTCTTGCATAGATTTCTGGCTGGCATAAACAAGCCAGAGGCCAGTGGTATTTCATATATTTATATGGAATCTGAGCTCGTACCTACACTTAGAACATTTCAGTATGGAAGCTATCCTGGTTGGGTTTTGTTTTTGAAGATAGTTGCACCTTTTAAGATTTTGGTGCTAACTAATGCTTCTTGGCCCTGTGCTCAGAGTTGGGAACCCTGAAAACTGGGTCATTATTACCACCACCATTTCATATTGTGCCATGATAGATGCACAAGCTGCTTCATCCACGCCTTCCAATGCTATGAAAACCCCTCACAGTCCTCAGTGATTTGCAGTGGCCAACTTCCTTTCCAACCGCACTGTGATCGTGAAACTCCAAATCACATTGAGAGACCCAGCACATCTGCACGTGAACCATCAGTAACCCTGCCCAAACCCCCGCCACTAGGAAGGGTTGTTGGGCAATCCTTTATAGGAATCATCATAGGTGGCTCTTATATAGGGCTTTTGATTGGTAAATTGAAAAGAGTTTTGCGAAGGAGAGAGCATAATTTATCCCCGTTTTACAGCTGAAGTGACTTGTCCAAGGTCACCCAGCAGGGTAGTGGCAATGAGGGGAACAGAACCTCTGGCACCTGAATTGCAATCCTGTGCTCTCTAGGTTTTCCCTGCCTACTTAGCACTTGTTATGCCTGCCAGTGCCCCAAGATCAGATCAGTGACATCACCTCATGCTTTTCAAATAACATAATAGGAACAGTGGTTGAAAGGAGCCTCAGCCTCTGCCATCACCCCCAGTGTCCAAGAGCTCTTTCTGGAAGATGGTGTAGCCAAGGAGAAAAGAGGCCCCTTCCCCAGTGGCTATCTAGGCCCTCAGGGGTGTCTGCTTTGTACCTGCCTAGCCAAAGCTTTCTCTCACACCAGGCCCTTATGGCTGGGGGGGGGGGAAATACAGAGAGAGTAGAAAAATACTAGAGCAAGAAACCAGGGTAGACAAAGAGTTTCTCTGACTCAGAAATAAAACAGGATGTAGTTTTAACTTGTGCACTTTCCCCACTATCCCTGCCTCTCAGAGGTTATGATGGGGGTTCCAGTCTGAGTTCATTTCCAGTATATTTTAGAAACATGCAACTGATAGTTTGTTATGCAGAGACTCAAAGGACAAATTGAAGTCTAGAGTAGCATAATACTCAACAATTAGTACAGTTACAGTTAATATAAAAAAGATAGACATGTTTATTAATATAACTCTGGAAATTCTGTCTATTTTCTTTTCCATATAACTGGAGAGCACTTAAGGAAAATGATAGTCTGCAAAAGAATGGAAAGTTAAAAAAAAAAAAAAAAAAACTAATTAAGCATAGTTTTTATGGGTAGTAATTTAATATTTGGCTGATGACATGTCCTGTAATTCAGGTACCAGTGAGTGGTTGTCATATAGGTTAGGGAGATTTATGGTGACTAGAGTCCTGATAATCCACGGCTATCCGCGTGTGCTGATATCTGCAGACCGTTTCTTGCAGATGCAGCTCAGGTGCGGATACACATTTCTATCTGTGCTTGGCTCTAATGATGACTTTTAGGGTAAGAGTGAGAAAGAGTCCTTGAAAAAATAAAGAAAAAAATACCTTTACATAAAACCTGTGTCTAAATTGAAGGCAGATTTTTCAAGTGAGTGATAATGCAGGGTTGAAGTTATGTACAGTCAATAGCAGGATTGGGGCCCAGCTGTACAAATTTTAATTGCTATGGTGATTTACGGATCTTTTCATAGTTGTAGATTATTCACTGAGGAATTATAAACATTTGCTTAATTAAGAGAACATTATTTAATTTGCAAGATGTTCTTCACCCCAAATAATCCTTTCTCATATTTAAATACTAGCACATATTTAATATCCAAGCCCTCAAAGAACGCAGGGCTGATCCACTGCTGCCATGTCTCAAATGGTCTCATGCATCTTGTAATCACATTATGTGTGTCCATAGTGGGAGTAGAAAAGTTTAAAATTGGATCACTAAATATTAAGAATAATCAGTCAGTTTTTCATCTGTTATATACTTGTGATGTTCATAATTCTGCCAGACTGGGAAAATCCTAAGATTTTGGGAGATCGGTTTGAATCTATTGCCCCATTTTATAATGAAGTCTTTATTAGATTTCAAACACAAACAGAGAAAGTAAACATGATTTAATACCTAGTAATAGATACAGTATCATGTAGTCTGATGTCATTAAAAATGCTGAGTACCTGCCTCTTTAAAGTGTCTCACGATGGACACCAAAAACCATGGCATATACAGTGTTTCTAGCCAGTTTCAAAATCTTGGTCCTAATTCTACCTGTTTTGTAATAAACTTGTAGGTATTTCAACTGATATATCAGTACAATCTTACATTAAAGCACCATTCAGTTGAAGGAAGACATTTGAGAAGTTGTGATGCCGAAAGGGACCTGACAAAAATGATGTCCAAATAAGTAAATATGAAATTTTAACCACAAAACCAAGCTGATATAATTTGAGTGTATATTCAAAGGCATCAAGTCACAGATCAGGGAGATAGACGGTTAGCCTCTGTAGGGCCTAATGAAACAGTGCTTCAGGTGTTGCATTGTCATGCATATCTCATATTTGAAAGATGTAGACAAACTAGAGAAAATTCAGAGGAGTAATAAAGTTTAAGGCATTGTATATAAGTAAATAACAGTTAAACAATGAGAAAGTGGGGATGTGGTTAACTCTTTACAGATTTTAACAGGCTGTAAACTAACTATTGGTGAAGAGAATAAAATAACCTCTCTGTTTATTTAGGTAACCAAATGTTTGAGTATCACTAAGATATAATTGGCTCCTCATATCCATCCCCTGCCTAGCAAAGGAAAATGGCATCATTCCTCACTTAAAATGTTTCCCAATGCCTGCCTTTGGTCACTATCCTCAGTTTTTTCTTTGTTAGTGTAATATAGGAAATTGACTGTAGAACCTCATTGAGAGACTTTGTTTCATAACTGTAGTCTGGGAGCTATTATGTTTATTTCTGACTAAGTCAAACTAGTAGTAACTGCTTGAACCCCAAGCCTAGAAGGCAGTGAAGTGTGAACTGCTGTACATGCATATATATATATGCTTGTGCATATATAGGGATGTGTATCACACTTGCTCTTTAAGAGAGAACAGACCACAGCACCTGTGACTAGTCAGGTGTCCCCAGCTGAGCTTTAAAAGAGGACGCCTGGGCTTACATAGAGACCCAATGGGGTGGAGCCTGGATGATTGAGAGGAGAGGGCCTGTCAGAAAAGGTGCAGACATGAAGTTTTAACTGCCTGCACTCTGGAAGTTGTGAATCCTAGAGAGCTAGGAATGCCTGAGTCCCCTGGCTTTCAAGTCTGTTGGCAATAGGCATATAAAAACCAGTGCTTTATCGATCTTGCTCTCTAACATTAAACTTTACCAGCAGCCTTAGCAACATAAAACCTCATTAACTTCCCAATTTCTTGGAATGTCTGACATTCAAACGGGCCAGACTGTAGATACAAGGTCATACAAATTTGCAATTAGGGTGCAAGCGGCTTCAATGGCAACTCAACTCATGCTTAGTAACATGCTGAAGAACTTTGCTGAATCAGGGCTTTAATTTTAAAGAAGGTTGAATAGCAACAAAGAGCCTTTGTTTTTCATACCAAGATGAGTCATTTTAAAATAGTTTTGCATACTTTGAATATAGAGATGCAATTTCATAAAGAATAAAAGGCTTTATAATTATTTTCAAAGAATTTATGGAAATGTTTTGTTAATTCTTATAAAGAAATCTTTCTCCTTAAATTTTTTCATTAGCTTCAGACGTTTACTTGCAATTACGGTTGTTCAGTGAATACAATGACAAATTAATAATTCATAGCTTTTGTCAAATGGGACATTTATGCCATCAAATACACATTTAAATGCACCATTGTTATTTTAGCAAGTGTAGAAATATAAATAGTAAGGACTGTTATAGTTCTGATCTTTTCTTTATCAAATTGAGTGCTGAACACAGTGACATGAAATCTGTGATTTAGAACATTGCCCATTGAACTGGTCATAGTATATCTGGAATATAGCAAATTCAGATTTGTCGAGCTAAAATGTAAGAAGAGACTTCTCATTTCATTACAGTTTATTTAGGGAAAAGTTGGGGCACCTGATGACAAAAATAGTGAAAAAGAGTCTCATTTGTTTGGCACTTGGTGTTCTAGTTTTTTATTAGATAACTTGCTGAGGCTTAATTGAAAGATTTCTAAATGACTTCTTGATAAGGAAATAAGTGTATAAAGCATTTGTCATCTTTGGTATTATGTGAGTTAAAGGTGGTATTTTTAGAATTTGGTAAGATGTTATTACATAAGCAATAAATAAAGAAAATCCCAGCCTAAATACATTTTAGGAAAATTAAGGGATGTTCTTCTCTTCCCATTTTGATTAGATTGTGTCATACTGATGAAAGTAGGTTACGGCATAATTTCCAAACCTATCAGTGCTAGAAATTTTATGTATTTTTACTTCCACTCTAAATCTAAACCAAGAAGTATTTCACTTTTTCATATGAAATTCCAAGTGATTTCTCTGATTAATGATCTCTTATTTATCATAGTGCCTTTCTTCCCCAATGATTACTTGGTGCTTTAAAAATAAAATAATGAACAGGATTTTCAATAATGATGGGAGATTTTATGTGCCTCAATTTTTGTTTGGTTGAATTGAGACAAGTTAAAGTGTGTGGTTTTAAGAAGAAGAATTTTCTGAAAATCTTCATGATCCGTTAAGCTTTCCTCAGTGAGGCAGCCCAAACTAGCAATCGCTTTTAAAACTCTTGGCTAATATATATATACAGTGTTCACTGCACTCCATTGCTACTCTGCATTCCTAAATGCAAACTTATTCCTGTCTTTTAAAAAAAGAACTGTTTAAAACACATTTTAATTTACAGTTTAATTAATTAAAATCTTAGCCCAATACTTTGTTGATTTAAAGAGCATATCTTTGCGCAGAACAACCAACAACTTTCTCTGGAGGCTGTTATACATAGTGTCTAGCTAGCTAGCTAGCATCTAAAATAAAAACAAGGACACACTGCAAAACATTTGCTAAGCAAGCTAACCTTTCAGGACAATGAGGCACAGCATTGCAGGACTTGGGTATAACTGATTTTGCTGAAACCAGAAAAACTCCATGATTCTGTCTGATGTTTGTTTTCAATTATGTCTATACTTGAAGCTAAAACTCAAAGTGAAACTCTCAGGCTGAGGACCAAGAAAACATCAAATTAAACCGCATATTTGCACAAATCCCTTCAAACCACTATTAGTGAGTTTCTTCACTGCTGTAATTTTGATTTAATACCATGATTTAAACTTTACAAATGAAACTGATCCTGGGAGGTAAAATGTTTTAACAGCTATCCTTCCCACATCCTCTGTGTGTGTGTGTGTGTGTGTGTGTGTGTGTGTGTGTGTGTAAATACAGCATAGTTTATATATAAAACTGTACAGTATTTTAGTATAGATGATTACAAGATTGGGCTTCATGGTCTGCTAAAGAAATATGTTTGAAATAACTGTATTCAGATGATGCCCTGAAAATAGTCAATGGCCATCATAAAAAAAAAAACAAAAAAACAACTGACCAGTTGGTATATTGTTGAAACTAAATAAATGTTCAGGAAGTTGGGTTTACTAAAACTAGATTTAAGTACTCAGAACAGGAAACCATTTGCAATGGATGTTAGATCTCTCTAATAACTGACTAACTAGAAACAGGCTATCTTAATTCTCAGCCCCCAAGCAATTACAAATAGCTTTGCTTCCAGACTTCATTAGAATATTTACTGCGATTTGGATGGAAGACTTTTGACACTGCAGTCATAAAATTTACAGGGGACTGATTTTCTGCATTTGATGGGAGACAGAGTGTAGGTCTGTAAGTTCCAGTCCCCAACAGGCTCTGACATTACTCATTAGTGGTCTTGGTGGCCAAAGATCACTCCAATTCAGAAACCTATGGTGGTCCAGTAAATCACCTTTAAGTACCTTAACTATGCCCCTTCCTTTTTTTCCCCACCTTAAGAAAAGAGGCTTTATTTCCTCCTTTCTGACTATAGAAAATGTATAGCTTAGCCATGGATGTTATTTTGAAAGTAAACAATGTACAGTTAGTAATTTCAGCTCGATGTAATATTTATTCAGTGTTTACTGAATTTTAATTCTTAAAATATTGCTATGAGTATTAAAATTCAATCTAAAAAGATAAATATAATTGTTCTTTCATCAGCTAAGAAGATCTGAAGAACTTTTTATTAGCTCTAAAAGTTATAAATAGTACTGGCATTTATTTGTCATCATAATTAGCTTTTCTAGGTCGAGTTTAATGTGAAACCTTGGACCAGTGTGGAGAATGATGGCGATGTCTATAACTCAAGTGAACTTTGGTAACTCCCAATATAACAGAATGGACTAATACAAACTCAGTATATTGAGGGAAGACAGAAACATGGAAATCTTATATGCTGAAAATTGGCATTTCAACTAGGAGATAGTGGAATGGATCCTTTATTTTGTAGGCTCTGTCAGTGATGACTGAAATCTGTTTCCATCTGAACTTCATATGTCAGTCTATGCAAAATGAATGTTTAATTTTTTTTTCCAGTTCCTAATAGACAGAAACCACCACCAAAATTGGCACTAATCAATACCCTTGTTGGCTTGGAAGGCTGCAGTTTGAATGGGCATAGGGACTGGCCTTTTCAGATAACCTTTGAGGAACATTATCAGGTCAAAATAGAAATGCTTGCACTATTGTGGCCTGGTATACAGTAACTGTTTAGATGTTTGGATTGCCAAAGATGTATTACTCCTGTAACAAGGAGCTGGGAGGAAAACTAACCAAGGGACAAAAGAGAGATGGAATTATCACTAGTCTATAATATTGTTGGAAGTGAGAGTTAGAAAGGTGTCAGTCAGGACAGCCATTTATTGCTCACACTTTACAAAAAAGAATAAAATAAGTTGATTTTTTTAAGACTGTTGTTTTTATAATGCCTGTGAAGAATAGAATTGTTATCTACCCATTGATCTCATTCTGTAAGCTTCCCATTCTATGAGTTCCCCATCTTCAAAGTGTCTGACAAAGTGGGATTTTCTCCTGTAAAAGCTCATGTAATAAATAAATTCCTATTCTTTTAAAGTTCCACAAGGACTCCTTGTTTGTTCCAGCGATCTCAGGCTACTGTGTCTAAAACTCAGCATTAAATTTGTTCTGTGATGGTTATTGAGTTTTCAGTGCATCTAAGCAGAGGGAAGAAGATGTAAGCCAGTTTACCTTTCCTCCCAGCAGTAAGCCAGCTTACCTTTCCTCCCAATTATAAGGCAGTGTAAAGGCTACTCTAAGTTACTCTGTCATGTCTTCTGTGCCCATTGTAGGGGAACAGCTGGTGAGAGGGAGTTTATGGCCAGCTTTCAACTATCAGGGCATTCTGTCTGCTGAAAAGGTGCTCAGTTGACTGACTGACAAGCAGGTTAAAGATCCCTTTTTGTCTCTGGCATCTTTGTTTTGGGCTTTATTGGCAGCAGAGATGTTACTGCTCTCACGGTAGCTCTAGAAATACAGTTTTATAACATAGAGTCAGCAGAGGGAGCACAAGATATTGTCTTGTGAATTGTGAAAAAGTAGCAAAATGCCATTTTTGTGGGGTTTTCTCTAATTATTCTTTGAGGATGCATGCAATAACTTTATATTTTGGTCTAAGGACTTCATCTGATTCTCATACCTGTAGAATTTATATGTCGGTGCCCACTCTGGATTACACTAGTTGAGGATCAGCATAGATTTTTGCTGCATTTGTTTTGTATTTGTTCATGTTCTGTTTATAAAAATCATTTAAATAATTCACAACTTTTGAATAAATATAGGTATTCTTTGAGTTAGAGCACAAATAATCAGCCAAGTTCTCTATCATTATATGATACCATAAGTGCTTGATAGTAACAGGATATTTACATGTTGAATCACCATGTAATTACATAGCACATACCTGATTATTTCAGTTTCCAAAATGAGAGTGTAGATTTCATGGTAATTACTTCTGGACCTAATATGAACAATTACTAGTCTCCTACAGTATATCCAGCTTACATACAATATATATGTATAGGGAGAGAGTTGTACATTGGATTTCTTCAATAGATGTCTATGCAACTGAAATTTGTAAAGCATAGTAAATAGTGTCATATTTGTGCTTTAATTTAATATTGCCAAATGATACAACAATCTTTATACTCTATCTAAAACTGAAATAATGCATTTAAATAAAGCCTGTGTTTCATAGATAAACAGTGTGTTTGTGTGTGTGTCTGTCTCTGTGTGAACAAACTGTAAAGAGCATTGAGAACATATCCATATAATTTTAAAATTAAAATGGCCATCTAAGAATATTTAGAGATTTTGCTGCTAGTAAGATGCTCATTTGTATCAGTGGCTTCCAAGTTCCTAAGATAGTGTGACATAAGAGTAGATTAAGAAGAATTGCCTTTTTTGCTAGATGTGGGCCCACATTTCAGCATTTTGATCCAGCGACAACTTTCAAACTTCCCAAAGTTCAAATGTGTTCAGAGCTGGGATGTTGTGTTTCACAGTGACCCATCTCTAGTTTGATTGTGTCAACTGCTCAATAAACAATAATAAAATAGTCCATCTTACACCAGTGAAGAATGGAGACTGAATCACTTACCTCAGATCTCTCAAGTAGTTTTTTGGCTAGTAAAATAGCCACACAACAGTTCCCTTTGTTAATACCCTTTAGAACAGGGGTCTCAAGCTCAAATCACCACAAGGGCCACAGAAGTACTAACACAGGGCCACATGAGGGCTAGTATGTTAGCCTGAGGGCCACACCACTGAAAATTTTTCATATGATGATATTGCAAATATTGGTAATGATAGTGTCATTGTGGGCTGAAGGAAATAGCTTTAGGGGCTGCATGTGGCCCATGAGCTGTGCGTTTGAGACCTCTGCTTTAGAACAAAAACAGGGACTGAGGTGATTTTGCTTGCCAGTTGAGATTGTATGAATTGGACTATTCTTACAGAGTAGACACTTGGTTGAGGGTTGTTCATGCTTTGTATGATCTTAAAATTTGCCCCTTCTCCCATGCCTTGACAGATTGGACCCTTCAAATGTGGTTCATTTTTTAAGCTGACTCTATAACTTTAAACCTATTTTAGCATGGCAAATTAAGTCTGAATTTCAGTTTTCAATCTGATTATAATTATTATTGTAATTGCTATCTTTTATATAGCACTTACCTCAGGAGATTTTAATGTTGTACAAAGGGACTTCAGAGCTGTTACAGCTTACACCAAGTTAGGATCTCCCACCATGCTTCCAAAACTTTCAGACCTTGCATGTTGCATGTTCAGAGTATGGTTCCTCAAAGTCAATGCAGCTGTGGCAGTTTACACGGACTGAGGATCTGTCCTTAGGTTCACATAACTGTCCAAAGTGCAGAACTTCAGTTATATGAAAATTGGCCTAGAAGTTTGATGAAGTCAAGCATTTTTACAAGATTTCCATCTGTTGGTTTTGGCCAGGCCTGTATTTGGATTCTTACAGTCATGGCAGAAATCAAGAAGTGTAGTAATGTTAAAGTGTAAGAATGAGAGAGAGTGAGTGAGTGTGTGTGTGCGCACGTGTGCATGTTGCTGTGGCTCTCAAAAACATATAAATACCACTACCAAATAAACAGTTTTCATAGATAACGTTCCACTGTTCATTAGTTTCATCCTGTTAAAATAAACTTAATTACCAATTAATGTACATGGTTTTTATAGCATGGGCCACATGTTTTGTGATAGTTAGCAACAAGACTACTATTTTTACTTGCTCCAAGATACATTCTAGCTAATTGGTCAGTAGGATTAAAACCATTCAGATGCACTGAAAGCATTTAATGACCTCACACCTCACTTCCCATAAAGCTGTGGTTGTATTCCTGTTCTGCATCCTTTTAAAGCACCCAGCCAGCAATTTACTGATGTAACCAATTAGACTACAAAAGAAGTGAGATTTCAAGAAGCTGATTCAGAATTCTTGGCCTCTCTTAGGTCTACAGCAAAGGAAACTTAATACAACTTTAGTCATCTTGACATATATTTATTTTAACAGTTGGACTTAAATTCATTTACAGTAGTTATCAAAGAAACTAAGGATTTAAATAAGACTTAAGTAATACATATATCACGTGCTGCATTTTTCACAGCATAAATCTTTTCTATAGACGACATCAGTAGTTAAGACCAAATCCTGCTTTGTTCATTCACCTGAATAGTCTTCTTTTGGCTTCAATGAAACCACTCGTGATGAAGGCACACAGGGCTAAATATAGGATAGGGAGGAAGTCTTATATTGGTAGAGGAGTTAACTTAATAACTAGAAAACAAGACTAGAAAAAGGTGAGTGGTCGACTTATCTGTTCATGTTCCAAGGGCTTTGAATTTATGACATTCACATGATTTAAATACAATCAAGGCATGAAATAGCATCCGTATCTGTTGGATCTTCACATCACCACTCATTTTTGGACTAGACACTGATCCTATCTGTAGATGAAGACACCATCTAGAAAGTCTGATTGCCCTAGTTTTTAAATGGTATGTTCTATATTGCATCTAGATGCTTATGAGAATAAGGTACAGAATAATTTATAAAATACCTTTTGGTGTTTTTATTTGTAAGACTGTAGCCTTGTATTAAGGAATCCCTTCCAAGGTACAACTGACATAACACATACATCTATTAGATAGATTCTTATATATAATAATTACTATTAAATAGTATATGAAAACAACAGAGTTTCTCTGGAGAATTGATTTGACAAGTTCTGGCACTGGTAACCTTTTTGTCTTGAGGACCATAAATTTAATTTTTACAGCCCTGAAGGGCCACCACTATTCTCCATCAGCAGCCCTTCCCCTGCCTGCCCACTGTAAATGGAGGGAAGGAGTTTAGGGAGGAGAATCTTCTATCCCCCCTGGCTGTATCAGGGAAGCCATGTGCTCCATCGAGGTCCCTAAATAGTGGCTCTTTTCTGGGTCCAGGAGATCAGTGCTCCCCTTCCTCTGGCTCCAGCAGGCCCCTAGGATCCAGGGACCAAGGTGGAGCACTTCGCTGTGCTTTCTGGTACAGTCACGGTGAGGAAAACATTGATTTCCTGTCATCTCGACTGCAGTTAAGGAGCCTGTACTAGCAATATGTTCCTTCAGGATACTTAAGCATCAGCTCCCTTCTGCAGCCAGTGGAAAGGGAGCTGCTCATCACTGAAAAACTTGTGAGCCACAGATTGTAAACTACTGGGTTAAGGGGGAAAAAAAGAAGACCTGTTAAAATGGTAGATACAAACTGTCCATCAGGAAATTTAGCCTTGAAATTAAATACATGTCTCTAACCATCAAGGAATAAAGTTCTGGAATATCCTTCCAAGGGGAGTTGTGGGGGCAAAAAAGATAACTGCCCTCAAAACTGAGTTTGGAGGGGATGGTATGATGAGACAGCCTACTTTGGAAATTGATTGATCTTTGATCTTTGACTACTGGTGGTGGATATGCAAGTGGCCTAAGAAGGAAGGGTCGATGGCAGGGGGTTCTGAGTTATTACAGTCAATTCTTTCTTGGGAGAGTGGGTGGTGAAACTTCTCCACATGCTCAGGGTTTAGCTGGTCACCATCCGTTGGGTCAGGAAGGAATGCTCCCCCATGGCTGATTGGCTAGGGCTCTAGGGGCTTTTTGCCTTCTTCTGTAGCAAGGGTCTCAAACATGCAGCCCAGGGCCCATAACAATGCTATTGTTATCGATATTTGCAATAATGTTGTATGAAAAGATTTCATTGTTTCAGCCCTCGGGCTAACATACTAGTCCTCACATGACCCTCTACTAGTCCTCATGCAGCCCTTGTGGTGATTTGAGTTTTTGAGACCCCTGCTCTGTAGCATGGGGCATGACTCACCTGCAGGTGAACTCTCTCTTTCTTAAAGTCCTTAAATCATGATTTGAGGACTTAAATAACAGTCATAGGTTAGAGGCTTATTGCTGGAATGGGTGGGTGAGTTTTGAGGCCTACGTTTTGCAGGAGGTCAGACTAGATGATCAGACCAGTCCCTTCTGACCTTTAGAGTCTATGAGAATGTCCTTAATCTGTTATTAATCATAACACATCTTGCCATGCTCATTTCTCTTACATTAGATTGACATGTTTGAAATCAGTTGCCTATTATGATTTAAACAAGGAAACAACGAAAGAATGTCATCTATATAAGACTACGTCAGCAAAGAGGGATTTACATTGGTGGTTTTTTATTTACTTTTTGTGTTAAAAATGAAAACTTAGTAGTAATTGCACTTAAGCTGACTTCAGGATTATATCTCAGGAGAATTTTGAAGATTAACATAGAAAAAGAAAAGATCTTTTACAGTCCTTTTTAAAATGGCCTGGGAAAGTAAAGTAAACGCAGGTGATCGTACGATCATATTTCACCGATTGAAAACTATTGAAAATTGTACTAGGCAGAAAATAGTTTTCTGTAAAGAGAATTTTGTATGAAATATGAACATCTAATTTTATATGGAGTTTAGTAATGTACACCTTCTTTTCCTTGTGTTTACTCTAGAAGGGCATCCTCTTAAAATAAACTGCCAAATTCATTTTGGTTGCTTAAAGTTTGTGTTGCAATGAGCAGTTTATCTATTACTCAAATTCAGTCAATTCAATACAGTTTTATAAAGCATATTTCATAGTATTTTTGGTTATTGCTGGCCAGCCCACAAAAATAGGTGATGCTGCAAAAAGCTCCTGCTTTACTGAATAGGCAGCTAGCTATTCCAACTATGCCAGAATCAGTCTAGCATTATAATCTAACCAGGATACCAACAATATCTGGGGTCTCACCTTAATTAAAGTGTGGATAGTTACATTTTTTAACAACTAATCTTGCATTTAGTGGCATCAAAACATCTTTATAAATTCATTTATCCACAATCTCTGTTGGGTGGAAGGACAAACAAAAAACCAATCTGTACCTTCTCATGCTATTTTTGCATTCATGTGAAGAAGGTTAAGGTAACATTTTTACAGGTAAAGTAGAGAATAGAGTTAACAGTAGGTAGAGTTAAAAGTTAGTGAGTGCGGCTTCAACATTGTCACAAATTGGTGAATTTTGGAACAGCATAAAGGAGCAAAAAGCAGATGAAGGAAAGATTGGTAAAAGACAGCTGTGGTGAATTGAGTAGCTGAATTAAGAAGAATCTTTGATGCCTCTGGGAATTACAGAGCAATATCTGGTGTCCTGGTCATCAAAGGAGCTCCAGGCAGAAGACTAGGCCCCGCAATAAATAGAGAAACAGTTTTTACAAGTATTGGTCTAGTTTGGTGGCCTTCATTCTAAAAGGGCTGGAATTCATTGATGTACCAGAGAGTTCAGCCTGGTTTGGACAGTCAAACTCATGATAACTGATGAATGAGCAGACAGAGAAGGATGTAGTGTGTTTAACATTATGTGTACATTCACATTTTGAAGACAAGGGGAAATTGATTCAGAAGCCCTATCAACAAATACAAATATGGTAGTCTAAAATAAGAATAGAGACTGGTTTTGGGGACAAAGTTGAAGGTATTAGCACATTCAGTGTAGATAAGGAGACCTCTGGCACTTAAAGACTAACCAGTTTATTTCTTGCACAAGTTTTCATGAGAGAAAATCCCACTTTATCAGATAAGTGTGGAAAAAGTTTATCAGAAGCTTTTCTGAACTTTATCCAAAACACATCCCTTTGCTCTGGGAACCAGATTGCAGATGAAGGATGCTCTCTAGTGATAATTTTGGGCTGTCTAGAGCTCCCATGGTATTAGGAACATGACTAAAGCACCCTGGGCTCTAATTCTTCCTGGTTGTTGGATCAGCTCCTTGGGGCTATGGGTAGTTGGCTGCAAATGAGAACAACTTTTTACATACCCTTAGTTATGGCAGAACCAGACATGCACAGGACCTATCTTTTCTCTACACTGGTTCTTTGAGGCAATCTGTTGTGTTACCATTTTATGAAAAGTAGAACTTCATTCTGTAAGCCCTCTGTGCCGAGAACTCCTGTTTACTTCACTGACGTTCAGTTTACAGGTGGTTTACTTTATCAGGCCATATGTTTTTTGTGTGTATCTCAGAAAATTTAGAATGATGCTACCAGACTCTAAATCACCACTGAAGTCAATGGAAGTTCACTGCCTATTAACCATGATCATCTATCCATCTTACTAGGTTTACCGTGTACTGTAACTCTAATTAAAAATGTTAGTTTTTCTTGCAGCTTTAAAATTTGACAACATTAAAAGAAAAGGTGCCCCCTCCCTCCCCCAGCAAGCTTCAGGTGCAATTCTTTTTAAACTTCCCTGGGGCATATTTAACATTTTTAGAGAAATCTGTCTCTTGTTTTGTGTATTTTCAGATTGCACTTGGTCATCTTATCAGCTGTTTCTCTAACTCTGTTTTTGATAGATACAGGTCAAATTGTATTGTATGTCATATCATAGTAGATAAAAAATAGCAGAAATTTTTGAATGCTTTGGTTATCGAGAGGGATAACATTTAAAACATTGTAGCCCATTGTAGAAGAGAAATAAAGGGGGGATCTAGTTTTTTTGAATAGGAGCATGTGTTTTGTAAAATCTGTAAATTAAACAGCATTTAAATTAATTCAGATATGCACAGAAATATACAGTAAATAGCTGAGGTAAACGGTATATTTCCTTTAAAGAAAAAAAATTTACATTAGGTCACGAGCCAACAATGTGACGCTTATAAACAAGCCAAACCCAAAGAGCAAGTGTCATCCCTTATGTGATAGTTAAGTTCATCCGTCATGACCAGAAAACTATAAGTTGTGATTCAGTTCCATGGTTTTTTTTTTTCCTTCAAAACAGACTCCATCTCCAGTGGCAGATTTAATGGCATGATTTACAGCTCTAAGAGACCTTTTTCAAAGCCAGAAAAATGACAAACAATAAATATATGGAGTATTATGGTAACAGCTACCACACAATACCTTGTCAGTTACAGCTTGATAGCGATACATTTTAATTTTGTCTTTCATAAAAATCTTGGCATGTATGCCTCGTTTGAACACAGGCTTGGAAGTCAAGTGTGTCATCCAAGCATGCAGTTTATCACCCTCTATATTTTTTGTCCTTTTTATTTAATGTCATCTCTATGGCAACAGGCATTGCCCTGGCAATCATTTTCAAAACGGCTTATTTATTGGAGGAGACTGAGTGAGGTTAAAATATGTTTGGCTTAGAGGAACATCAGTGTGTGGAGATGGCTTGGTTACATTTAATAATCATAGGTGAGAAGTTCATGTAACCAGACACCAAACTATAGAGAGAGAGATTAGAAAGATTTCCTGGTTAGTAAGACTAGCTTTCTTTCTCTTAGTTTTTTCATGTGCTCCAGACATCAATAATTAGAATAAAGATTTGACTATTGAACTTTCCTTTTCAGGGAAATTGATATCCTGGTTGAACTGGATCTTTAGTAGTATGGGTTTGAACTTTCTAATGGCTAGTTTGAGATAACTTGAAGAGGGAGATGCAAGTGGCCCTCATCTAGCTATTTAAAACTTAATTATTGATAACATTAACATCTACACAAGTAGTATTCATTTCACTTTGACAGATCCTTTCAAAAATTCTATGAGCATTTAATTAACAAGGCTGGATGAATTTTGCAAATAGTGTCTGAAAATAATTTTTTGAATTTTTAAATGAATTGTCTTTAACTGCATGCTTTCCAGTTTTGTGCATTAGTTCCATGAACATTCCAGCAAACGTGTAAAGAGGAAGAAATAATAAACAAACAGCAAAGTCCATGCAGATATTTGAGAATATTCACAGAAGTAAATGTGAATTTGCAGATGAATTTGAGTTTGCATCAGAAACCTGAATGTAGGAGGGAATAATCAAAATTGTTTCCAATGAAACATCACCACCACTGCTCAGATTTTCAACTATCAGATTCAAAAGACTGCCATAAACCATTTAAAAATATTTTGAGACTTGTAAATTGAGGGACAGCAAACAAATAGAAAAGAAGTAAATCCTGTTAAATGAGTCACTACAAATTCTCTCTCCATGTTTATTGGTATATTAAAATTCATAAGACTCTCATATTACTACCATTTTGCAAAAGGACAAACTGAAAGATTAGAGATAGAAGGCTAGTTGAGGACTTAACTACTGAGTCACAATCAGATCTCTATAATTTCTCTGTGTTCCAGGTTTTCTCAAGAAAGCAAAGTTGCTTTCACAGAGCTATTCACCATTAGTAATAAAGTAGAATAATACGTATCCTACCTACAGTGTGTTCCAGCAAGATAAGATTTTCAGTAATTTTTTACCAGGTCCCCATGCCGAACAAATATTTAATTGCAATGTAAGTTTCATAAAATGACATATAATGGATTGTGTTCCATTTGTGTAAAATTCATAGCAACCCCGAAATGTCTTTTGCATAAATTCCACTGAGTTCTACTTTAAATGTCTTGCATGGTTAGCTTTTTGGGTTTTTGTTAATTTTCCTTTTACATCATGATTGTAATTTATATATATAACTGTTACACAGTGCTAGGGCTGGCATTGGTCACATGTGCTGTTAATTTTACTTCCAGCCTTCAAAAAAAAAAAAAAAAAAAGCTGGACTTCCATCTTAAACATCATGGCTTTCTGTTTGTACTATGTTTAACTTCTTGAAGGAGGACTAGGTGCTGCATTAAATACAATTGTACTAGAGTGAGTATAGTATGTTTGCTCTGTGTTTAGTAGTTATGGGAAAGCCTTAATTTATTGAAATTCTTCCCATTTCTTGTAAGTTTCTGAGCAGCTAAATGCAGCTTGCAGGACAACCCAATGTTAGCAATTCTTACCACCTGCAGTGCACTTTAACACTAAATCTTATAAAATATCAGATGTGCACAGTCATGCTTACATGTACCTGCAGTACCCATTACCTCTGCCCCCCCCCAACTCATACATCTTATTTAAAAAGATATGCAACGAAATCTAAAAGCAGTTTGCCATTAATGTTCCCAGACTGTTTTATTGCTCCAACTGTGTGTCCATTCATTGATTTGTTTCAGTGATATTCTGTACTGGAAAAGCTTCAGAACAAAACTTGGTCTTGGCATTGCTGCCAAACAATTTAGAGGGAGTGGGTCTGTAATTCTCTTGCTGACACTGAGCAAGTCAGTGCTCTCGTGTGTCTGTACTTGCAAGTGCACAAATACATGCACAGAATGAGTTTTCATTTCTTAGCACCTGGAATAGGGAACTTGCCATCAAACTGTATTGCGCGTGAGTACAGGAAAACAGCAGGCAAAAGAAATTAGAGCAACTTTCCACATCATCTGAATTGATGGCACTGGGGTTTACTGGGGGTGGGGGGGAGCTTCTGAAAAAAAAGGGATTATATGGAAAATGGGCTGGTGAAAGATGTGGGATAAAAAGTAACCTCGAGGGGAACACATCCTTTCTGGTATGTTTCCATTAGTTAACACAATGGTGTATAGTGGTTTCCGTCATTCAGCTTGAACAGACACACACAAATACACATGTATATTAGGGCAGCCCAAAGGAGAGGGAGGAAGGGTAACAATGTTCTTTGTAATAATTCAGAACATATGGTAAAAATGATGTTTGTTATGGCTCGTGGCCTTATGATGATTAATTTAAAATAGATTTTCCTAAATAAAAATGGACTTCATAACATATGGATATTAAAATAGTACCATTCTGTTTCTCCATGTTGTAAAAAAAGTAATGTTTTTAAAATGTTTTATACCTTCTTGGCTAGTTTTCATCCTTTCGTTGAACTAAAACTGGCCTTTCAGAAATAAAGAATGGTGGTAGGATAGCTCCTACAGCTTCATTAAGATCTCTGGGTCTCTTCCCTTTGCTACTTTTGTGCCCACTCTCTAATCTCATAGAAACCCCCTTTTTTCCCCTCCTCTTTTTGTTCCTCTGCTTAATAAATTTGAATTCAACACTTTAAAAAAATAGAAGGAGCAATCTCTTGAGGTAGCTATAAAATGATGGCAGAAAATGTTCGTGGTGGTGGTGGTGGTGATGGCAACTCATAAAATTTGAACAGATGGTTTCCACAGCAAACGTCCAACAAGCAGAAATCCAGGTGCCTTCTTCCTGTCCAATCTCACCTTTCCCTTCAGTTGTAGGGTGTTTTCCCACTCCCTCTTATGAGAAATTAATAATATCCCCCTTATTAATCAGTAGAACTTCAGGGGATTTGATTAATACTGTAAACTTAATAGATACTTTGGAAGAATATAGTAAAAAATACCAAAATGTTTGCATGATATTTTGCATCCTTGTTATCAAGCTTATTTGAACTATGCAGCAGGCAATAATAACCATAACCATTCTTAAAGGGACTTCTGGCCTAATTTTCAGAATTGCTGAATATCTGCAGTTCTCATGGACTTCATCTGTATTTGGGGAAAACTTTCACACTGTGCAGTTTTATCCTTCATATTGGTAGAGGATGAAACCATACAGCAGATCAAAAGGCACAGCATACTTTGTGGTGAAACCTGTAAGGGTTATATTTATGATACAATGACAGCAACTAAGGACTTTTGCTGGAAAATGTGACACTTGAGAAATGGTTTCATATTAGAGCAGGATAGAAAAGAAAGTTGATAGTGAAGTCTCTAGAGGTTGTCGGTAATCCTTTCATAAGAGTGACCAAAGAACGATATTCTATCTCCTGATAAGAGTTTAGCAACACTGGGTACCACTAAGCCAATTGTTGAAAATGCATTTACCCCTGTAATTAGGAGTGTGAAAACCATAACACTGTTGGCTTTTCTAGTACAGTAGCAGCCTTAATACTTGAAACCAGCTCAGTTAAGTTGGAATCATTACAGAAGCACTTTTTTGTGATTTTTTTTCCCAATAACCTTTTATGTGGGATCTAGCTGCTGCTGGATCAACCTCAACAGGGTATCTTGATGCTTTCCATCTTTGTTCAGCCAGGTGTAAGTCCAGCTGGGCATGCAAACTAACATCCTAAACAAACATGGTCATGAGAAAACTGTCTATTTTGTCCAGAGAATGACAAAGTTCAGTTTTGTAGCTACAGATCTGGCGGGTATAACTGCCTGTATAAAACTTTTCCTTAGTTCAAATGGATTTACAGTAAGTTGTTACTCCACACCTGGCTATCCAATTGTTCAATGCAGGGAACGGTATCAAGAAATTTGGGAAAGTCGGTCTTCAAAACTAATGATTAGTATGGCTGCTGTATGCACTGCTAATATACTCCATATGGAGAGTCATAGTTTCAGCCAGCATCAGTGTAATCTCAGAAGCTACTGCAAATTTTGTGTACATTTTTGAGCATATAAAATCTACATTGGTGCATGCAACTAGACATTTGTGTGTGCTAAACAAATATTATATCCAGTTATCTGATTGTATGCACTGCCTGAAGACGTGTTGAGGGTGCCCTTAAAGACATGAAGGTGCCTTTTAACATGAAGGAGACGAAGTCTTAAAAGACTGAGTTCCGTAGCTACTTATTTAAGAAACCATTTGGTTGTCTTCCATGCCATAGTAGCAATCAGACCAAGTTACAACCCACTTAGAAGAAAATGGAGGGAGTTGCTGCTTCTTCATAAGGGGCCACAGCTTTAGATTTACTTCTGCCTTGGTCTGAAATAGCTTTGGCCCTACAAGGCCACTCTTTTTGCCAGGCTTTTGGGGATGCAGTTGCTTAATAAGACTTGACTCTTATGTGAACCATAGGGTATAGCTTACTGTATGATATTGGTACTGGTTGATTTCCTGGGTACCTTTTGGTTGGATTTTTTTCAGGGGTTGAGGGAGGCAGTTGTGAGGTGCGTGTGTGGGTTTTTGTTTTTGTTGTTGTTGTGGGGGTTTTTTCTGATTTAACAAAAAAAAAAAAGTCAACTTCAGACTCAGAATAAGTTGTATTGAGTTAGTCATCAAAACCAGCAGGAGCCTGGTCTGTATATTCTGCTTTACACCACCTTTTCCACTTCCCATCCCAATAACTGCAGGGTATCAGACCTGCCCCTAAGAAAAGTAAAAGCAGCCTTAGCCTTACTCTAATTTACAAAGGAGAATAGTTCCTGAGAATCTGTTTCACTGGGCAGTTCTGCTCCTTATTTCTCTTGATTATTCATTTCCATCCCACTCACTCCCATCTCAGCTAGTTCAGACTCTGCCAAGAATTCCCAAGTGACAGGGAATCCGTAGCTAGTGCCTCAAAACTATTTTTAATTGCAGTGACACAGAGGGCTACTTCTTTAAGAAAAAATACAAATAAACAAGGGCAGTATTTTTTTAATAATACCCATTGTGCAAACAGCAGTGGCCCACTGAGAAAATCCCCTGAGGTATTTCACGTTAACATAGGTGGAAAGTGACTTGGTCTTTCTGCACATAAAGCTGCATCTTTAAATTGAGAGATACTCCTGTTTGCAAAATAGAGTAGTTTCACCTCTAATGACCTAATTTCAGGAACAAAATCTGAGGATTCTTGGTGCATGTACTTTAATCTGTGCTTCCAGTTCTTACTTAGGTGCAAAGTGATGCAGAGGTATTGCGGCCAGTGAATGGGAGACCTGGCCTTAGCTCAGCTGAAAACATAGGCATTATCTATAATGACAACTCTCACAATTTTTTCCTGGGTCAGGGAAGGTCAGCCAAAGCCAAAGTCAGTCTTGTCGTAATAGAATAAGCTGCATCCCATTACTGAATTTCAGTCCTGCTTGGAAGGTAAGGTACCATGTTGGCGCACACATTTTACAGGGACAATGACAAGCAGCTTATGAGTTTTCAAATGAAACCTAAACAGACGTACTTTGTACAAAGATTATTACCATGGTGTGTGAAAGGTGAATGTCCCAGGAAGACAAACAGATTAGATATGGTGGCTGGGTTCTCAGGTGTGGGATCAGAATTGATGTGGGGGTCTGGAAGATAGGATTTATATGTAGTTTGCAAAGAGGATGTAAGCAAAACCATCATACTCTCTAAATTAGCTAGAACTGTCAACATGAATTTCGTACACATCCTGGGGCAGTGGAGAGAGTTCAAAAACCAAAATATAGACCAAAGCCATAATATAACCTTTTTTTAAAAGAGATTTTTGACCCACTCTTCTGATTTTTTTTTTGAGGCAGTCTAATTCATAAATTCTGCATCATTGGGTTTGGCAAGACCATTTCTATGAAGACGAGTTCCAGAGAAGTAGCTATGTTAGTTGAGTTCAGCAAAACAAATAAGTCCTATGTTACTTTTAGAAACTAAAAAATTTATTTATTGCATGAACTCTAGTGGATGAATCCTGTTTCATCAGACACTAGAAATGAAAAACTTACAGTATGGAAGGGAAAAATAAATGCATTGAAGGGTTAGTCATAAGATCAATTCAGGTTATTTCAGCAAATCAAACACATTTCTTTCAACCTCCCCACCTTATCTATTGTTCAACAATCAAAACAATTTGTTTGATTTCTTGTAATAGTCTGAACTGATCTTATGACTTGCCCATTTATTTTTCCCACTCATGCTGCAAGTTTTCCATTTCTAGTGTCTGATGAAATGGGATTCACCCCCAAGAGCTCTTGTGATAAATAAAATTTAGTCTTTAAAGATGCCACAGGGCTCCTTGTTCATTTTACTATAACAACTGAAACTTCACTGGAAAGTGGCCAATAATGAAATCTGCAAAAGTGAAACTGTTAGTGTCCTGTTTTTCATGTAAATGTTTGCAATCAGATAGTTTTACAGTTGCTGCAGTGATGGCCAGAGGGCTATAGGAAGAGTGTAGGTCTACAATCTCAGCAACTGTTTTTCAATGAGGCACATCCAGACCAAGATAAATAATCTAAGGAGTTTCTGTTCCAACATCACACTTCTTCCAGAGTCCCACCTCCCACGGTCACTGCCTTCTGGGAGGCGTGTTGCTTGATATGTTGTTCCGAAGTGAAAGTGAAACAGCAATAGAAAAGGTGAAAAACTTTTTCATTTATCATGAAAGGAAATTGCTTGAAAAAGAGGAGGAACAGAAAACCAAAGACTTCCGTATATTTTCCCCTTTTTTAAAATGTATTTGGAAGGAGAGGGGTAATGTTTTTAAATACTGAAAAACCACCATTTTGGAATCTGGTACATTTCAAATAGCTGTAAATTGGGGGGGGGGGGCATTCCCTCTCATTTATTTAAATAATTATGAGATAAAATTTCCTCAATTTTCAGATTAAAACTGGCTTTATGAAATATACAGACCTCTAGTCTATCAGATCATCCTTAAGGCTGAGATGGTGGAGAAGTGCTGTGTGGGGAGAGAAGGGCAGCAGAGCGCTAGGTGATATTTTCTCAGCCTTAATTTTAAATAAACTTTGTGCATCACAAAAAGGTGGTGAATTACTTCGGCATCCCTGGGAATAAACCCTTGTGACATGATTTTCATTTTAAAATAATTCTGTTTTTTACACCACAACTTGTTTTCACTAAGGTGAATTGCCCCCAGCGTGTGCTGTACATGGGACAGTTGTTTGTGGTGTATTTTTACTTCATCCTGTTGAAACCTGCATAAACTATTTGCATACTACAATCACAGCTAGAATTAAACACAGCTCTTTACATGGAGTAGATCTGAATTCAAAATATCCAAACGACTACCTTGTGGTTGCAGTCACAGTGAATGATCATTCATTATCCCTTCATGTTAATCACTTCCTTCCCCCAGCAAGCAGCCTATCTTTCCACTGAGAAGTGCAGAAACCTGCAAGTAACTTCACTGAAAAAGCATGGCGGCCAACTTATGGATATAGCACGAATCAGCTATGGGAGGGCAAAAATTATTTCAATGCTAGTTTTCACTGCAGATCTTCCCTATGAATTTACCTTGACCAACAACAACAAAAAGGAAGAAAGTGTGTTACTTTTTAGATCACTCTAATGCAAATAATCGCATCTTAGGTAGGTTATGGTTTAAATTTGCAGCTGATGTCAGACTTCTAAAGCACAAAAATTTTGATGCTAGGGATGTTGCTTTTTTATGACTCCTTGCATTAGAACATGATGTGTACTTGATTGTCAAGAGCAGGTTTATTGATAAAATATACATGTACCTCATGCTGTTTGAAGTAATAATGATAATAGCAGTAAGCTCTGTCAATGTAGTAAAACAGAAATAACAAACAATAACAAATTGTTCTATTAATCCCTTAAACCTCCAGAAGCATTAGGATTAAAAATGCAGTCAGGTGAAGGGGCTAATCAAGCATTCCTTCATGAGAGACCAGATCCTCTTTTAGCAGATGCTCATTTTTTTGCAAGCCAAACATAAAATGTTTGCAAGTCCAAAGTGATAGCCTTGCAAATTAATTATTCAAGTTGTTCTTAAGTGTTCTATGTGTCAAAGTAAGTTTGAGCTTTCGATTAAAGATAAATTTATGACCTGCAAATTACATTTGTAAATTACACTTGTAATTTACAACAGTGGATTTTATACTAAGAACACAATTGTGTAACACCATAGGATAGATAGAAATTGGCTGGATATTTTTTAATATACAAACATACTTGCATGTGTTTGTTTTACCAAGAATTCAGTACATCCAGGCAGATTATAAATTAACTCTGATGGATAGTTAACTTGCAAGAACTCTGTTTCACGCTGTTGTGCTCTTTATTTAGTGGAATTTAGGGTTTCTTTCAGGCACCCTTTAAAAAAACAGAACTAATCAAGCACAGTTCCTTCTGAACATTTTCATCCCAGTTTTAATGGCTTCAATGACATCTCCGTGATGACACACAGAAAGGGGTGTGGCTGGAGTTTCCCTGTTCCTCTGCAACCGCAGGCTGCTGTAATTTACCTTGAGGTTTGTGGGGAGGCTAATCAAATGACACCTTTTTGCTGGTTCTTCTCCTCTCCAGCAGTGCCTACTAATTTTCGTCTGCAGGTGAGGAGAAGGGCCTGACCGTTGTGGGATGGGCTTTGATAAAATAACATCTTATTTACCCTAAACCCACTCAGAATTCAAGCCCACTCTTTTTTTGGAAGCTAGAAAAACTTTGGTCTCTTTCTTCCCCTTAATGTTTGTTTCTGTTGTTCCTGTGTTTGGCCAGCAGCGAAAGTCCTGAAATGTTGTTCAGAGTATAGAGAAATTGCATAACACCACTGCTAAAAATGCTGGTCAGATAGTTCCCAGAGAATCAATTGTTGTTCCACAGAGGAATGCTTTTTTCGTAATCCCTATATCTTTATCTATAAAGTAATCTTTTTGGATTGTTCTGTCAGAGTTGTGTGGTTTGGTGCAATGCACGCTCCAAACTTCATTTTTAAGTTCAGCCACACCTTTTCATTGGTTTATCCAGGCATTGTTATACATCTTGGCTGAAGGAGTTTCTGCGAGCCATTGTCAGGAATAGGATGAAACAGCAGTTAGCCAGATTCAGAATATCAGTAGATCTTTTGTCTTTTCCAGTGTGTTGAACAGATAGGAAACAATAGATACAAGGCAGCAGGCAACCTCTAGAAAGATTTTTCAGGTTTGTACTCTAGCCACCATTTTTCAAAATAGGGTGCCTAAAATAGGAGTCAGGAGTTCCTATTTAGACACTTCAACAGAAGTTTAGCCCGATTTTTAGAGGAACTGACCAATTCCAGCTCCTGTTGAAGTTAGGGGGCACTGCATGTACTCAGTATCTTTGAAAACCAAACCTCTTTGATTTAGGGGCCTAAAAATGGATTTAGCAGACTACCTCTAGGTAATTTAGGTTAAAAACCATAGGCCTCTGGCTTGAAAAAGTCTCAATACTAGCAATACGTGTAGTTTGAGTAAAAACAGAGCTTGCTTCTCTGGCTCACTCATAGGGCAGATTTGGAAGTGGGGTATGGCATATCCCCACTCGTCATTGTTTCAGCTGGGGGGAAAAAAAAGGAAGGGAAAAGTTTCAAACAATCATATTTTTATTTTTATTTTTATAGGCTGAGCACTATGACAGACAAACAAGTTTCGTCAGATTTGTTTACCCAGGTTTTCAACAGGATTTTTTCAGCCCTGATTTTATCCATGGTACCTAATTGAACTGCCAGTGCTAAGAACAGGGCTCCATAATCATGGTTTCACTGTCTGTGGCAGATTCCCTGAAGACTTCTAAACACTGGCTGCCTGGCTGCATTCTGCTATTTATTTGGAGCATAAACTATGTATGATTGTTTTGTAGTGACTGTTCATCAAATTTCAGGTTCGCTCAGACGAATTATATTCTGGTACTAAAATGTCACCAGTGATGACTTCTATAACTTTCAGGGCACTTTCTGCTTTTCTGGGTTGTTGGTTTTTTTTTTAAATTCCTGTACCATGCAGAGAGGAGAAAATCCTTCCATTTTAAGCAGCTCCCTCCCATCACTGACTTCGAATACTCTCCAGTGTTAACTTTTAACAAATGTTCTGTAATTTACCTTTGGTGGGAAAATATTAACAATTGCAACCTGTTCCATAATTATTTATACACTGTACTTGCAAGTATCTTCTTTCTCCATCTTTTTCTTAATAGTGTTTTTTCTTGTGAAAACTAACTTTTCAGATGGGGGAGATAGGTTCTGATTCAGCTCTTTTCACTGATACATGGTAGGTTCCAAAGCTTTGTGGGGCCCAGAGGCCTGAGAGACTTGCAACACACCAACCAGTGTGGTGGATTGGAGGTAAATTTGTGGAGAATTTTTATAACTTAAAGTGAAAAATGTTTCATGTGAATACCTCTGTCAATCCATGGGGTAATAATTTCCTACCATAAACTTTGCAATATTTTCAGTAGACCAAATTATATCTAATCTCTGCACAACTCTCCTAGCCAGATCCTCTGGTGATGTAAACTGGCACAGCTCCATTAGCTTCATTGAAGCTGTTATGATTTACTCTGTCTGAAGATCTTCCCCAGAGGACAAAAAGAACGAGTCTATGCAAAATGTAGTGGGAAGGTAGTGGCAGAGCCCCCATGTGCTGGCCCACACGAGCCTGTCATCTGCAATAGGGGATAAATGTACCTTCTTTAAAGATACCAACTGTGAGCTCCTGTGAGCCCTGAAGATTTCAGGGTTCCTGCTTGTGTCATGGGCACCAAAAAGGACTGCAAAAGCAGGGGTCAAGAGGGGATGCAAGCAGCCCAAATTTGTGTATAGCTGCAATCCTGTATGACAGGAGACAGCATCACTCTTGAGTTTGACCTGACCCCTCTCAACCCAGACCAAATATGAGTGGTGTAGTGATCTTGCGCATGAAGTTGGAAAGCTGTCCAAATTTTGACCTGGTTACTTCAGATTCTCAAAAGTGTGCTGGGGGCGGGGGAGCAATGACCCCTTGCCCATGTCCCCAACTCCCATCCCTGCTGTCTACAATGCCTGTATGGTGTGGAGGTGCATGCCCATTGTATTTCACCCTCTCGTCTCCATAATCTGAGCCTGTGGCTATATGCTTCTGTTACATCTATGCCTGTACATATTTTGCACATCAGCTGTTCTATGAATAAATGAGGCCAAATAGTCTTTCAGCATTACCCAGTAATACATTCTACAGAGGAGAGCAGAGTGCACACTGTAGCAGGCTCATTTTGCAAAGCATTATGTTTTTTTGCAGCTAGATGTGCTTACTGTTTTATGTGGCTAACGCTGCCCGTTTTCTTCCTGTTGGAGGATGACGAAGGCGATAGGAAATGGGCTTGAGGTTTTATAAATATGAGAAAAAAGAGGGATCCGGTGTTGTTTGGGTGAGTATTTTTTAATCACAGACATGTGAGAATGGAGCACAGTATGGAATGAAAGTATGTTCTTGTCTGTAAGAATGGATCTATGTACAAGGTTATATTCTCCTTCCCTATTTTCTACTGTTTATTTGTAGCTAAAGATCAGCAGTACCTGAGAACTTTGGATGCTGCTGATAACACAAGCAGAACAGAGTGTGATCCTCTTTTAATTTTGAATTCAAATAGTTCCTCAGGGAAAAAAGAGTTCATTTCCATGATATTTTAATTATGATGTCATCACATGTAAATTGTTCTCTTTCAACTGAATAAACATTCCTTCATGTTCAGACTATTGTTTGTGTCTACTCTGAGTGCATTGTTAACGTGCACGTAGAGTTGCACAATTTATTATTTGCTTGGAAACATGTAATTGATATTTTCAAGTTTCAGGGCTCTGTTTTATTGAAATGGAAGAAACAAAGATGTATTTCATTTTTTTAGGTGATTTATCAATTCCTCCCCTCTTGCCTACAAATGTCTAAATTTCAGCTCTCTCAGAAGCTGCAAAACATGAACTGGCATAAATATATTGAGTCAGAACAGGCTAAGTGTTGAAGTGTAATACTGCCAGTAGTTCAGTGTCAACAGCCTTAACCCTCTTTCCGGTAAGTGTGTCATTAACAGCTGCTCTTTGCCCTCGGTGCTAAACAAAAAAGCCTGGTAACCAAACACCACCAGTTCTACTTAAGTAGCTACCTAAATGCTTAGGTATCTTTCCAGCGAGCTCAATCTGAGGATGTAAAAACATTTCCTTCTGCTCACCCTAGTGAAATGGTGAATCGTTTAACTCAGGGTCCAATCCTGCATCCACTGAAAGTGGGGATAAACTTGCCACAGACTTCAGTAGCCCAGAATCAGACCCCAAATGGTAAAGGACCTATTAAATATATTTGTGCACGTGCACACATGATCGTTTGGAAAAATGAACACAAAAGGAGAATCCACTTGGCTGTTCTTTGCAGTGCCACATAAAAAAATGGTGGGCTACACAAATGTGCTGGATAACAGCTAACTGCTTCTTCACATATCTGGTAGTCTGAACTACTTAACCAATTTAAATGTCCTGCTTACTAAACAATATAAATCTTCATATTTTTTAACTTCAGTTAAAAACATTTACTCTCTAACTTCAGTTACTTATTTAATCCTTCTGGCCCACTGTTAATAACCAGAGTTGTTTCTTGGATTTTAAGAGACTGTAGGCACTTCCTGGATTAAAGACTTTAGGACTGAAGGTCGTGCCCTGCTATTGAACTTTTTGACCATTATGTGCACAGGCCTTTTTTTTGCTGACATCAAACACAGGCTTTTCACCATCAGATTTCAAGTTTCATGTTTAGGTGGACTGCAAATTCAACAAACCAAGCACTCTCATCTGTGTATTAATTTATTTTCTCCTAATGTATTAGTGTTTGTGAGTTACAGATTGACAGTTCTCAAGGTTTAATTCCATTATCCACATAACAGTACAGAACGGTTTGTTCTAAATCAGAACAAAAACAGATTTTGAAATGTTGAAATTTCCTGTGAAACAGAAATATTGAATTTTAACCAGCTTTTTATTCCTGTGTGTATATTGTAAATTGCAATCTAGAGGTAAAAGGCTTGGTAGTCCACTACCAAATATTTGAGTCACCCAGTCCAACCATATAATATTTTAATATAAAAAGTGTCACGGGAGACAGATTGAAGACAGAGAAACATAGTTCATCTGCAGAGATGAGAAGCAAAAAATATGAGGACTGCTATTGCAGCCTCCCCCATGAAGTGCAGTGGCAGAGCTATTAAAGTGCTCAGCTACAGTCCTGAAGATTGTGGAATTCAAGTCTTGCTCACTCTCACATAGAAAGGCCACTGCTAGTTCACCAAGCTACAAAATGGGTGCTTATTGGGTTAGGGCAGTCAAAGGCAGTCAGACCTATTGCAGACCACATCACTCCTCTGTGCACTGCTGCCTGTGAAACTGATCTGGCTTAACCTTGTCAGCCTGAGGAACCATTGTCTCAGGGGAACGACTTTGACATTGCTGTAAAACCAGATTTTAACTCAATGTTTTCTCACTGTAAGAGAAACTAAATTGGTTCTGTTGCACATCCTGTATTAACTATTTCGGTATTATTTTGCTTACATTCTTTTTAGATCCCAGTACAATCCTAAATTGATACATTTGGTCAGATTGTCATACTTGGACCATCTTTCCAACTTAAATAGCATGAAGAGAAACTACACAGTTAAAATTCACATGCACATTTGATACCATAACCTTTGCTTGAACAGAGATTTGAACTGACTTTCTTTTTACAGTAAGTTGCTTTCCCTTATCTCTACCTCACCACCTTTTAATATGTTGTTCCACGCTGTTTTAATCAAAGCAACTGAAATAGTCTGACCTGATCCCATGACTTACACTTCCCTGCATTTATTTTCCTTCCATTCTGTATGTTCTCCATCTTCAGGCATCTGATGAAGTGATGTTTTTCTCCCACAAAAGGTCATGCATTAAATACATTTGTTAGTCTTTAAAAGTGCTGCAGGACTCCTTGTTTGTTTTTGTTAAATAGCATGGTATATGATTACTCGTATTTGCTTGCAGAGGTACAGAGTAACTCTCCGTTTTACTTATTTGTTGGAAGTTGGATCATATGAAGTGAGGACTTTAGTACTGCATGCCTTAAGGCAGTACCTAGACGCCAGGAAGATGAGCAAGTGTGAGTTTCATGAATCCCTTTGAATACTGCCTGTTCACTGGGTATTGAAATCTGAATCACTGATGCCTATATTAAGCCTCAAGTGTGATACATGTGAGCCTAGTTCAGCTGATTACTTATAGCCATGCTTTGTCAAGGAGATTCTTTGCATATGAAGATCATTGCATGGTCCATTGAGACTTACGGTTGGTGAAAAATGATTCTCTGATATGATAATACAAAATTATAATAGTACAGATTTTAAAGGGGCTGTATATGGATTTGTATTGGGGCACTTTCATATAAACATATCTATTGTATTACAGTGATACCAGAATAGATAAGTGCCATACAGTAGAAGGACTGCTTCTTCAGAAGAGCAGTTTGTGTTTTCAAGAGAGTTTAAAGATTAAAACAGAGAAAAATAAGATTATTGAAGGTCCATAAATCAGGAGAAGTCTGAGTGACCAGATCTAGCTGCAGTTTGTTTTGTAGAAAGACTTGTATAAGGGGAAACTAGTTCATTTATGAAAGTAAACTGAGTTTTTCAGAATTGTTATTGTTATTTAAGATAGGTAATTAGAGAGTAATATAATATGTTGTGTTTGGTGATTATTTATTTATACTTGTTTATGTATCCTTACTTTATAGTTATATATTGCACACATCTATATGTGTAGCTAGCAATGGGCTTTAAATAACAGAACATAACTAAGTTATATCCTATTTCATAGAAGTGCAGGATGTGTGTTTAGTACAAATGACATTTTAAAGCTGAATTAACTCACAGAAAAGATCATGCTGTAAAGCCAATGTAAAAGTTTACTTTTTCTATCGAGAACTACATAAATTCATTAGACTAAATTGTACATCTATTTACATCCATGTAGCCCCACTGAATTTATAGCAAATCTCATGATGTATGATGTTTTTTTCAAGTTCCAGTTTTTGGAGACAAGTAATCACATGAGACTGTCAGCTTTCATTTAAACTAAACAATGGTGTTTTTAGCCCTAGTAGTTGAGGAAAGGTTGAAAATGTGACTGGAATTGCATCCTGGAGATCCAAAAGCCTGAAGACAAATAAAAAATGATTAAAAAAAAAATTCAAAACCTTCTGACTTTTTAGTCAATCACATGATTTTGGAATGCAGACACATGCTTTTCTTTTTAACCTTTGGATTTGACCATGTTGTACTTTGTAAAACAGGAAAGCCAGATCTTAGTCTTATTTAATTTGACTTCAGTTGTAGGAGAAACACCACCCGTAATTACCTTAGAATTTAGTCCAATCTCTTTGTTTTATAAATTGAACCAAATCTCTGAAGAAAGATTTACACAGACAGCTATGATACATGAACATTGCATGTGAGCATAGAGTCAAATTCTAAATCCTCTAAAGTGGTTTGTTTGGATCAGGCCATGGAACTCCATCAGTGGGATTGCTTGTGATGCTACTGACATGTTTGTTGAATCAGATCCTACTTTTGCATAATCATGTGATTGGAAAGGCAATTTGAGGCCACCATATTTGCATGCCCCAACTGGAGTTATATGCGGCATTTGTGTGTGTGTGTGTGTGTGTCGGATAATTAGACAGCTAACATCCTATTGTGTAATCATCAAGGGAGGCTGAAAAGTAATTCAAAGCACATTGGAGTTGGGGTAGCTCTCTGGCTAAAGGAACATAGCAAAAATGTTTTTTGTTTGTTTCAGTTGCCCTTCTAAAGAAATAATCTGCTGACGTTCACAGGCTGAGGAATTTATAGTAAGTCACATAAAAAATAACTAGTAGGTCTGTACCAGTCTTGATTTTTGTGGACACCAGAGATAGTTTCTGATTAATGTAAATGAGGGAAAGGATGGAGGGAGGACATCACAAACATTTACTGGGAAATATTTCTGTTGGGGGCAGGGTGGGGAGGAATAGCTAGACTTCAGGAGAAATCCATCAGTAAAAACTGTCATTATCCGGACCAGCTTCAGTGTCTCTGGATGCCTTCCGTTAGGGGCTTTAACTAGGGGACTTTGGATATTTCTCTCTTTCCCACAGGTGATTTGACCTCTTCTTCCTCTACATGCTATTCCCTAGCATTTGAATCTTAACAATGGCTATGATTTGCTGTTAGTTACTTTATGACCTGATCCTATGTTTTACACCCCCTTGCATTTAGTTTCATTCCTTTCTGTCAGTTCATCCATCTTTGAAGCATCTGAGGAAGTGGGATCTTCTCCCACGAAAGCTCATGCAAAAAATAAATCTGTTAGTCTTAAAGTGCCACACAACTCCTTGCTGTTTTGTTACAGTGTGACCTGATTCTGTGACTTACAATTCCCTGCATTTATTTCCTCCCATTCTGTAAGCTCCCCCGTCTTCAAAGTGTCTGACAAAATGGGATTTTCTCCCATGAAAGCTCATGCAATAAATAAATTTGTTAGTCTTCAAGTGCCACAGGATTCATTGTTTGTTTTACTGAACTAAATTAATACAGCTGCCCCTTTTGAACTTGCTCACAAAGAGTTTGGGTTAGCTCTGAGTCTTGACTACACAAGAGTGTACTTCTTTCACTAAAACAAGTAGTTGCTTTGTACTTTCTTTGGTAGAGTGTATTTACTGAAATACTACAATAGCCTGGAGAGCAATATCCTTTGTGCCTTTATAAAATCTGCCAAAGAAATTGTCAGTTGACAACTGCAGTAAAAATTATTGTTAAATATATAGAATAACTGAAATTAATTGTGATAGTTGTGCATTCTGTATATATACAATATTTTGCCTTAGGACAGTTGTCCCCCCCACCCCCCCTATATGCACTAGCTCATTCTCTGTTCCTAAATGTTATGGTACTTTTGGTTAAAAACAAATGAAGTTCCTAGTAACTATGTTTGCAGATAAGGGATGTTTGAGTAAAAAGAAGAAAGGGTAAACAACAAAATGATATGGCCTTTTATAACGGGCTAAACTCCAAATGTCATATGTGCCTGCCAAAAATGCAAAACAAAATTAAAAGTATTTATTGCCTTCTTCTGTTGCCCAGTTTCTGGATGTGGCTTTTGAACTGCTTTCTAATTATCTGAGTCTAATTTTGCAAAGATTTTAAGTGCGTTAGTCTATTAGGCATTTGAGTATTTCTTCTGTCAGTGTAATGGAAATTAGTTGTGAATTTGAGTTCCATTCAGGAACAAATATGGGCCTTGATCAAGCAAAACACTTAAGTATATGCTTAGCATTAAGTACCTGAATGCTTGCTTAAAGTTGAGCATATACTTACATGCTTTAATTGTTTTGGATCACAAATATTTACTGATATTTAGTCATTGAATGTGCATACAAACAGAACTGGTCAAACAGCTAGGAAAACTATTCATTACAAATTTACTCCCTTTTTTTGGCTAGCCAGTTATTTTTAACTCATCCTGATTTTCCTTCAGGAGTCTTAAGTATTCGTTAAATTCCTTTGTCTGATGTTTTGTGGTCTGTGGGTTTATTTGGAAATTTTCCATTCTGACTAATTTCCATTCATTCTTTGTTGTGTAGTTGCCCAACAGTCACATGGTATTGTTCATTTTCCCTTATCGGATGATTGAAACATCAGTGAGTGTTGTTTAATTGCCTTTAATCAGAGCTGATATGTATTGGCACCTGTCACATTTTACAAGCAATTTAGTTTGAAATTTTAACATATTGCAAAAAGAAATATATAGTCAGAAAGACCATTGAGAAATCTTAGCTGGACAGAAATGCAGGAGTGTAACTCTTATAGATGCCCTTGTCATTTTTTATTTTTAATTATGACTGCTCTGATATGAGTTCGTTCAGATATATAATATAATAGAATGAAAAAGTGGACTTTACATTCAGAAGGGGAAATAATGGAATCCTCTGGAACTGTGTGTGTTTGGAGTGACGGGCAACTCAAGCCTGCAGATATTAATAATAGTATTTCTAATTTCAGTGTACTTTACTGGGATGCCTTATTGGATTCATAAAACCCCATATCCGTGATGTAAGTGAAATGTGTCTAGAGTGGTTTTCTAGAAAAGTTGAAATAGTTCATTGGAATTTTTCTTTCTACTTAGCAAACAAGTTGAGTCCATGACTCCTGGTTCAAAATTTGACATGACTGATTATTTTTCAACAGCTAATAAGTTAGCAAAAACTGCTTGCTGTAAGGTGATAAACAATATTTTGGGTGTAACAAAAGAACAGCTTAAGAAACATTTAAAAATCTTCTCTTAAAAAATGGTGGGTTTTCCATGGTAGTTTTAAAAGTTGCAGTTCTTAATGTATAGTTGAAAGAGGCATATATCTTAGTGAATTCAAATGCTGTGCACTGTGAATTAAATAAGCAAAACTTTTTAAACAATATATATGTATTGTATTAGAATAATCAGACTGAACACATGATTGCAAAATTTGGTGTTGAATACTAAAATTATACTACATATTATCTGGAATCAATAATTATGGTTTCTCTGAACATAACTGGCAAAAAGAGACTGCATTCATGTTTTATTAAATGCGAGTTCCATTACACTAGCTATGCTGTCTTAGAAGTAATTTACATTTCCATCTGTAAGTACTTACTTATAAAATTCAGGAGATAATTTCCAGTTGTCAGTAATTTTATACTAAAACTTTCTCCAATATATGTTAGAAATTTGTACATGGATTAAACATGTTATAAATATCAGTCTGTGTTGATTTATAAGATTTATAGAACTGTATTTTTATGAGATTTGCTAAATTACTTTCTGCCAACCTACTTTATTTTTGGCACCCCCTCTATACCTCCTTTGCAATTTTCGTTTTCTTCCCATTTCTCTTGAACTGTTTATTTACATTTTCCAGCTGAAGAATAGATTTCAGTCGCTGGATAAAGTTTTAAATGAGAAATACAAGATGGCAACACAAAGGGCAGACTCCTGCTCACATCTGAACTCAGTTTTGCCACTAACTTGTGGCTGCAAAACTGGGTCTCGATAGAGTAGAGTTGTGGCAAAAACCTGAACAAAACTTAATGTATAAAGAAATAAGGAACACTGGAATGAAGAAAATGGCAGAAATATGAAGATACCAAAATAGTTCAAGATAATGCAGAATACTCTGTAGGAAAAAAGGAAGATCTAGAAGGACAACAGGATGGTCTGCCTAAAGAAAAATGATGGCACAGTAGTTTCATATAAAAAAGACATCTATTGCTGTGTTATAGAAGGAAGGTAGATATTCATTTAAAATCAGAAAGGCCAATATCCAGTCTTTGTGTCCAGAAGCCACAATAAGTAGGAGAGTGCAGAAAAATCAAATATGTGGGTTCTTGGAGCAGGCTCAAAGTGTTCTTGGGAATGCAGACTGTGTCAACTCTTATGTGGCATCAAAAATAATGTGATGCTAATAGCAGGGAACCAGCCCATCCTCTTGTATACTCTTGTTAGGTGGCAGAGTACGTTCCCTAATGCTGTGGTACACCTGTGTAATTTTAATAGTGCTGTATACCTGTCATCGAAGAGCAGGTTAGGCTTTGCTGCTGTTCATGTCGTTGAGGAACTATAGGGTGAAAGAGGCTCTCTATGCCATTTCTCCCTCACCCCTATTGTTCATCCATGGAATGCAAAGGATGGAGAAACATATTGTCCAAGGGCATTATAAAATTCTTTAGAACATGCATCAAAGTAAAGCATCTCATAGAATAGTTTTGTAAATTGGTTCACATGAAACAAATGAAAAAAGAGACCAGAACAACAACAAACTTCTCGTGTTGCTGCCTGTGTCAATAAATTGCTTCACCCACCTTGTCTCTCTGTGTCCATAACATTTTTTTGTGCAAGGTTTAGAGCTGAAAGGGATTTTTGCATTGAATTGCAGTAAGTCAGACACTGCAGGTATGTGTTCCCAATGACTGATAAACAGCTTTCTAATCAAAGCGTTGTCACAGTAATCTGCCTTCCTATGATAAATCAATTATGTGGGAAAGTGGATAACAGTAGTTTACGGATGTTCGTTGTATTCATGAGGCTATATTCTAGAACTCAGTTTTGTGGCTCAAAATCAGAAGCGCCCTGTTGCTGTTAGCCAGTAATATTACCCCATGCTAATCGCTTGATTCAGATTCTTCCTAATAAGACCAGGAATGTTCTGCACTGGGTGCATGAGTGTAATTCTGTGTCATGTCAAGAAGGGAACATAAATATACAAAACATTTCCCCTGTCATTTAAGTCCTTTCTATGCAATTGTGGTACCAGATTTCTGTTGCATATATCCTTGTTTGGGCACATTTTTATATCCAGTGCTCTATCAGTATTTCATTCCCAAATGTCAAGGATGCTTTTAATGTCACTCAGTTTGCACCAATACAACTGTTTGAAGTAATGTGACCTGATCCTGTGATTACACTTCACTGCATTTGTCTTTTCCTCCTATACTGTATTTTTTCCCATTTTCAAGCACCTGATAAAGTGGGATCTCTCCCTTGAAAACTTGTGCAATAAATACATTTGTTAGTCCTTAAAAGTGCCACAGAACTCCTTGTTTGTTTTGCTAAAGATTCTGTGGTGCCTGGGTACTATTCAGGGTGGGGGATGCAAGGACTTCAGACAGATGTAGTAGACTAGCAGTGTTTGCTTGACATACCCCACCCTGAGAAAAAGGATAAGTGGGTTTTGTTAAGTGATCAGCACAAGTGATTTGTCACCCAGCTTGGACATAAGGGAGGTGGAAGTAGCATTAAGGAAGAGCAAAACGTGTCATAAGAGAATGACCCTAGAAGCAGCCCAGATAAGCCTTAGATTTCAGTAATGCAATCACAGTGCAGTCAACCTTTTTTCTAGAATATCAAAAAAGTCTGAAGAATTTAAGAGTTTTGCCTTAGAGGGTCCCTTAATGACTATTAGCTAGAATAATGAGGGAAGCATCTCCGTGTCCTAGGCATCTCTAAACCTCTTACTGCCAGGAGTTAGAGGATGATAGAAGATGTATTGTTCTATAAATTGCCCTGTTCCTTCTGTTCATTACTTTTGAAGCATGTGTTTCTGGCCTATGTCAAGGGAAAGGATACTGAGGGCATACCACTGGTCTGAGCCAATATGGTCATTCTTGTTGTCTTATGCTCTTACCTCTTCTATCCCATTCCTAAATTGCCATCCACATTGCAAAGACCAGAGTATTTTTCATATAAAGAAATCAGTCAGGGAATTTTATATAAAGGTTCATTACTAGTTACCAATTGCCAGATACCTTTCATTGATACCAGTGCTTCGCTGGCAACTTTGCTTGTCCGTTTATCCATTGAGTGAGCTTGTGCTCCACCAGCACAGTCAGCAGTTGAAGGGGGCAGGGCAGTAATTGTAGCATGAATGTATAGCTATGGAAATTAACAGTTGTAAATGATATATAAACCTTTGTACTCTGACACGGATATTGTGCTAAGAAGATCTACTATAAGGAAGAGAAGTTGACTGTTGCTCGGTGGTTGTATCTCTGTGTTCAGCATGACTGAAAAAGGCAAAGGTAAAGCATTTGAGAGTGAGAAAAAATTGTTTCAGTAGTAGGGTCAAGTCAGCAGCCACAGTAAGGCCACTTTGGCTGGATAAAGCAGCCCTAAAGGTGGTGTAAATGGCCAATTAGGGATTTCATCATTATTGGAGAATCTCTGGGTGGCAGAGAGCCAGCCCTACTTTTCTCCTTTCAGCCCTCAGGACAGTGGTGTATTGGGACTGCATCCTAGAGGAAGAGAGTATAGTCAGAGCACATTGCTCTGGACAGACCTGGCTGCCATCATGGTCTTTTTGAGCCAGCAGAGGCAGCTGTAAGTTACTGAGCCCTGAAGCTGCTTTAACTCACATTGGGAGCTGAACGCATAGCTCTTTGCCAATTCCCTTTGGGTGAAAAATCATCCCTTTGTAAACACATGGAACTCTGTTGACTTCAGTGAAATTATGCCTGCTACTACCAGGGCCAAATTTGCCTATTTACATTTAAAGTTCAAAGGGCAGAGATTTTCACCTTAGATGTTGAGAAAATCAACGCTTAAATATACAACAGATGCCGAATCACATCTTAGGATGGGAACCATGCGTTATACATACCTATCTAGTCTCTCACTTATTTAAATTGCATTTACAGCTTCCTCTGTGATCTACATCAGTGACTTGCTGGGAAGATGGTTGGTCATAGTATAGACCACAGTTTGCAAGCTAATTTTCCACTTTGTTCCCTAAAGTGAATTTATTTATTTAATCTGCAAAGGTGCTATTGAAATGAGAAAATCACTTGGAAACAATATTGTTTCCTTTTTGGGAGCTGGTTAATGCCCACTTTTAAGATGTGCAAAATATATGTTCAGAAATATAAGTACCAGAGGGGTAGCCGTATAACTCTGTGTACAGCAAAAAAAACAAACAAACAAACAAAAAACCCCCCACACACGAGAGTCCTGTGGCCCCTTAAAGACCAACAAATTTCTTTGGGTATAAGCTTTTGTGGACTCCAACCCACTTCATCTTCTTGTTTTTTTTATTAAAGAAATAAAAGTATATAATGATAATGAGAGGCACAGCTGTACTTTGTAAGCATCATACAATTTAAATAAATTAGCTTTCTGTTTTTGAATGAGTGTCTCCGTATGTTTTCCACGTGTTCACTAAGGGACGAACATTGCTTCCCAAGAAATAAGACAATTGTATAATTTTCACAATGGGAAAACAAAAGTTATTTAGCTCAAGTGTTTCTGTAGTTGTGCTGCAGGGGGAGGATATATGATCCTGAAACTTGTACGTGCACCTATTTACTCTGGAGCTGTGGGATGCAATATAAAACATAGTAAAGTTGCTTGGCTGGAGGCATTCTGAAGCTTTTTTCCCCCATTATTTTATCTGTGCTTCCTTGTTCATGTAGCTGTGTTTCTCCATTCTGCATTTATGGAGCAGATGAACATCTTTTCTGCTCAATCTCTAAAGTAAAACGATGGTGACATGCAAAGACCTTGAGTGAAACCTTGGCATTGCTGAAGTGAATAACTAAACTTCCATTGACTTCAGTGAAGCCAGGATTTCATCACTTGCATATGAGTAACAAGTAAGTTCACCCATCTTTGAAGCATCTGGTGAAGTGGGATTTTCTCCCACAAAAGCTCATGCGAAAAATAAATCTGTTAGTCTTTAAGTACCACACAACTCCTTGGTGTTTTTGCTGGACTAGACTAACACGGCTATCCCTTTGGAAATTGACATGGTAGTCTAATAGGACTTCCAAAAGGACAACTGCAAAGATAGTGTTGTAAAACTGTAAATAATGAAGAAAAATAAGAATCCGTTTACGGAAATTTTCTGAGAATAAAGACTGAAGGAGGAGTATGTATCTTTGCAGAAGTTAGGGCTAACTTTACACATTCTGAAGTTAACAGGACAATGTGTAATGCCAGGCATGTGAAGAAGCTTTTTCCATGACCAGGGCCTTAAACAGGAATGCAGGAATCTGTTTTTCAGAATATTATTTTCCCTTAGGCAAAAGTCCTATACAAGGATGCTGGAACTAGAAGTGTTGGACATGTAGCAACACACCTGGTTTGAAGTGGCTTCTATCATTTACAGGTTGTTTATTGACTAAGCACCCCAACTATAAAGCTTGTGCCAGTACCACTGGTCCTATAGAATTAGTTAACTAGCCTTCTTATAGAATCTTTACACCAGCGTAAAGAATTCTAGAGGAGGCATAAAATTTATAAATTCCTTAGGACTTTAGAGCTGTTTGATTTTGTCTCTGTTGACATCTGTAGCTATTTCTGAAAGACACATACATGCATTTAAAAAAAAAAAAAAGGCGAGTCCTGAACCACTTAGAGACTAACATTTATTTATTGCATGAGCTTTCATGGGAGAAAATCCCACTTATTCAGCCCCTGTGAAAGCTCATGCTATAAATAAATTTGTTAGTCTTTAAGTGCCACAGGATTCCTTGCTTGTTTTGCTGAACTAGACTAACACGGCTACCTCTTTGGAACCTGGCATACATGCATTTGTCATCTTTTTGAGATTCTAATTTAATTTTTTAAAAGGTGACGCTTAAAGTGCTCAGGAGGCTCTGTTTTAGGTGTTCATATTGAGGTTGCCAAATGTCCTGAATTCCGAGGAAATATGTCATCTTAGAATGCCAGAATGTCCTTATTTCTTCCAAAGCCTTTTTCTCCCATTAAATTAGAAACAAAATTATGATCACTTATGTCATGTCTTTGCACACACTGTAAAATGTACAGGGCTAATTCTGCTTTGTAAGCAGATCACATGGTGATCCTGCAAGAAACTTCATAGAATAGTGTAACCCTTCGGCCAGAGCAGGCTGGCAGAACAAGGGCTGGGTTCTATATCTAGGGGTTTCCCAATGATGCAGCACCACCAACTGGCTTGAGCCCCCACCCAGATTTCTGGGAATCATGCACTGTTTCCTGGGCACCCCAAAGGGGTAAAGGTTCCCTGCGCGCATGCACGAGACTGAGTGTAGTAAACAGAACTTTTAATAGTAGCAAAACAGAGTGCAAAAGGCCAAATAACAGAAATAGTGCTGATCTAGCTAGTTAGTACAGAGCAAAGTTCCCAACAACCCACACCGCGTAACAGAACATACGTGACTTAATGGCAAAACCGGCACTGATCTGTGGAATCAGTATTAACTAGGCTCCCAACCAACCCTAGGGTATGTAGGGAGTGTCTTTCACACCAGCTGTCCACCGACGCCATCTACTGGTCACTCACGCTATCCTATAGAACTGTTCCTTGGCTCTGCCTGCTATTTGCTGCTCTGCCCTCCAGTCACTCACTCCACCCAGCTTGCCGCTGGCCCCTCTCACCATCCGCCATCTCCTCCCACTGTCTGCTGGCTCCGCCTGCTCTCTCCATCTGCTATTCCTCTTCAGAAATTTCATCTTCGAAGTGAGGGTTTTTTCTCAGCTCCGAGAGTCTGCTTTCTTCTTCACAGCAGCTCTTAAACATCCAGCAGCATGCAAATACCTACTGTCCTTAACATAACAAAGGGCTTCAAATGAGCTCTAGCCAGAGCTATCCTTTGACAGGGAGGCTGAAGTGAGATAGGAATGCCTCCAGCATTTTGCTCCAAAAGGGGCTAATGTGAAACCTCACCCCTTTCTTGTCTTTTTCAGGCTGAAATATGCAGTCACCTTTCTTTCAAGCCTCTTTAACTAAGGGTGGTTTCTACCCTTTGTTTCAAATCTGTCTGGATTATTTAAACAGAGTAGCAATTTATAAAAAGACAGTATTTTGTATTTCCCTTCAATAGAATTACAGATATTGACAGATTTGTGAGTAGATTGCCCCAAATACCATTACCCACTATGCTTTGCACTCAGTATGCAAATACCATGCTAATACAGGACCCTACAGGACCCATGCAGATTAGTTGCTCCACTTCAGCAGCTGTTAGGCACAGCTCAAAGCCTGTTTTACATCAGTCTCCTCCATAAAGGAAGAGTTCGATTGACTTTAGTGGTGGTTCAACCCTGCTATTGGGACTGACCATCAGGGAACTTGTTGAAGGACAGGGCACTGGGGCACCAAACTTCTTTGAGCTGAGCTACTAGAGTGTTGTCAAGTCTTGTGATACTTTAAGCTTTTCTCAAAGCCCTAGCTCCTAAAGTCAAGAGATTACAAAAGAATGGTAATCTTACCATTTTTTAAATGAAACTTTCTAGTTTTCAAACTGTTGATTGCAGAGGAAATCTTGAAAGCAGGATCTGAGTGTAGTGTAGTGGTTCCAGTGCTAGAAAGCAATTAAAAAGAATGCAGACGTTACAATCTCATGCTTTTTCAAATGGTTTGGATTGCCAATACTTCTGCTTCCTCCTGCTGAACTATTCTTTCCCTCTTGAGCCAGTAATTATGGAGGAATCCCCACCCCTCAACCTCTTCCAACTTAGTTCTTGCTGAGCTCTCCTCCCTTGGTCTTTAGTATAGAGGGATAAAAGTCAGCTAAATTCCATGCCTGGTTCCACAGTGTGCCCATCAGCAAGGGCTTCTCATTCTGAAGTGGTGGGAACTGAATGCATTTTCAAGGCCTGAGGGGTACTGTTTCAGAGCTTTCACAGGAAGCAAATGAAGGAAATGCTTATTTTGACGCAGAAGCAGCTTTCCTAGAATCAAGTATCTTGAAATCTGAGCAGTGCAAGATAGACATCAGAAAAGCATCAGACAACTAACTCTCCATTTTTATGTTTTAAACTAAAAGTAAAGGTTCTAGCAAAATGAGGGATGGAGAGATGGACAGCAGAGAGAGAATCCCCAATATGGGGAGGAAAGAAGGAAACAACTGATGTTGGTTAATCATGTACTAGCCATAAATGTAATGATGTGCATGTCTGGGATTATTTATGTCTTTTATTAATAAAGAAATTTTGATTATTTTCTACTGATGTTGAGTACACTTTCAAAAATTTATTAGCTCTTTTAATGAGACTCAATCATTATATATCATTTTCTGTTCTTTGAAGTCCATTTTTGCAAATAGAGTTTCTCATCTTTAGCAAACTTTAAAACAAATTCGTTCCTTTTTACTTGAAATTCTTTCGCTTTCTTCTTCTTCTTTGGCCTGAGGATTGACAAATTTAGTCCACAATGTGGGAGAAGCACAATCTTGAGCTCAGATTTTGGCAGGCATACATTTTGTTCCTGTATTTAGATCTTAAATGATTTTTAGTAGATTTTTGGTCTTTACAGTGTAGATTAATGTTTATGCAGCTGCTTTTCTATCACTAAGATGGAAAGTTGTTGATACTAAGTGGGCTTTCCAACATGGAATATGCACTTTCCTAGAGACCAGGATATTTAAATTATCCATAGGGTTTGATGGTATTTCAGTTATCTTGGTTGATTGGGTATAGCAATCCTGACCTGTCCTGAGCCTATGCTCAGCCAACAAACTATAGGGATACCATAGTGCATTTTCTCTTCTTGATGTGTAAGTGCAACCTCCATTAACATCAATAGGAACTGTGGGTGCATATTAATAGTCAGATATAACCTCAATTCTGCATTTCCAGCTCTGAATTTAAATATTCATCTCAGTTTCAAATAAGTAACCTGGCTTTTCCAAAGGACATCATATCAGAAAGCGGCTGCTTATGACGTCCTATTGGATTAGAAGAGGATTCTGACAGCAGTTTAGCCCCGGTTTATTTCCAACTTGTGAAACGTGGATTTCCTGGTCTCAGCTACATTATGTGGGTTGTGACGCAGCAGGATTACACATGGGCTGCTGTGACATGTGAAATCAGAGGAGAGATAGACCTCCCCTGAGAAACAGAGGCTATAAATTGCAAAACCTTTAAATGAAAGGCTAGAAGAAAAAAAGGTTGCCTTAGGTTAGGGTTAATTGGTTTGGGTACAAAGAGTTTTATGTCCATAACTTACTGTCTGTCTGTCTATCCTCTTCCTGATTTTTCTAATGTTACTTCGCTTCAGGGCAAATTTTGTATTTGTTTTTTCTGACAATGATAGGGTTGAAGTTGAACTGTTTGCAGCTGCTGTGAACTTGAACTTACTCAATATCTACCAGATTTCTCTTATCCTTGAACACTTCAGTTTCAGCTACTTCTAAACAATCTGTCTTTGGAGTGTTCATTTTCCCCCTTTCCCTGCCTTATTTGTTAATATTTTCCATTCAAAGAGAATTGCTTTTGTTTTCATTTTGATAAGCTGAGTTACTTAATGGATTTGAAACAAAGAACAAGCCCTGCAAACTTTTTTCCAAGTAAAAGGGACATTTGAACTACATAACAGAGCCTAAAATCTTTAACAAACAGCTAGAGCAGGCGAGTGTTGATCATAAGTCAGATTTAGAGTTGGATCTTCTGTAGGTCTGTCATTGTTCATGGATTGATGCTAGTTACACCAGAGGTGGTTCTGGCCCCATAGGGTGCAGATTTAATACTCATAGGTTCTTTTCATAGTGCTTTCCAAGTTGAACTCATTCCTAATTATTTCTTTATAATTTTATTCTCATTCTGATGAAGAATGTTGGACTCTGGCTGGTCAGTTTAGGCTTCTCAAACTGGCTTAGAAACATGAGCTCTTCTGTGTAAAGTAGCAGGATATCCCACAGCATCTAAATCAAATGGTGCCAAAACAGGTCAGATGATCCCGTTCAGTATTTTAACTGCAGTGTAATAATTTGCTAATAGCAACGCACGAAAACATGATGACAGTTGGAAAATATTAGCACAGGGGCAGAAACCAATTGAGACCCATCAACATATGCAGTGGGCCAGATTCATCCCTAGCATAACTCTGATTGAAGTCAGAGTCACACCAGGGATGAGGTTGGCCCAACATGTCCTGTTAAAACTATAAAATACAGCTGAACACAGCATCCTGTAAAATTGAAGCATATTTTATATTCTAGGTCTAATATTCCCATTTTACTGCTCTTTGGGCCTGTTTCTGATCTCACATATGTCTATGTAATTCATTGGTGACATTCCTGCTTAATACTGATTTGAATGAGATCAGAAACTGGTCCCAAATGCCTTGGACTGGCTGGATAGAGCCTGAAACAAGGAACTGGCTTTGGGGGAGGGACTAGGATTAGCTGGGCAAGGAGGGTGAAGAGGGAGACTGAGATGAGGTTGCATAGGCGACATTAATTTTGGCTTTTCCTAATTTTCAAGTGCTTGATTTTGCAATCTAATCTTAATGTTTTTGTATGTTGTATATTTTAAAGGTAAATTTACCTTTTATTCCTTTAAGGAAAAGTATGAATGAAATCATGAAAGGCACAAAAAAGCCACATTTTTTTAGAAAGGCCAGACAACAAACAGGAAAATACCACTTTCTGGACCCATCTGAGTTGTGCTTATGTCTGTATTCTTTCATATTTCCTATATCAGATTTGTTCATAAATACTCCCACTTACTTTGACTGCAGTTAGATAGTTGTGTGTGATTAGATGAACTTGGCAGGCATACAGCAACAAGAATACAGCACAGCAATAAAATGGACAGCACAGGGGCTGTTTAGATTGCAAGCATTTAATTTAAAACATTTTACATGCTCAGAGCCAGTAAATTAAATGTATAAAACATACATGTACAAAGTGCTTGTTGATGGATTATATTGTGTAGTGACTGACCACGTTTGAGAAAATGCTATCTCCTTTATTTCACATAATTAACAATATTAATAATTGAACTTCTGTAGAACCCCAAAGGGCTTTCCTAAATTACGCCTCACAGAACATTGATTCTTGAAAGTACTATTATTAATCCCAATTTACTAGAAGCCAGACTGAGGCATGAAGAACTTGATTTGCCCAAAGGCCACACACTGACTCTTCTGGGAAAGGAGAGAACAGAATCTAAGGCATCATTCAGTCCTTTTCTTTAACCACTAGTCCAGAACTGAGTGTAAATTAAAAATCCAGATTTATTTTATGCTGAACACAAATACAAGGAGAAAATATTAATATGAGAGGAGGATTAAAGTAGCAACATCCTGATTTGCATTTGAGCACTTTAAAGTTCTCAAGGTCTGCTTTTACTTAGTTTACAGATAAAGGAACCATTGGGTCTGAGTTCAGATTCAAAATCCCCATTATAATCAATGGACACTCTTATGACCTCATTTACACAGGTATAACTGAGTAGCTGCAGACTCACTCCATTGAAGTCAGTCATGCTGTTTTTAATATCCAGGCCCTTAGGTTTTATACCACGTAAGTGAGTTAAGAAGTTCTCCAAAGGCCAAATCCTCATCTCACTGAAATCATGGAAATTGTGCTTTGACATGTTTCATACCAGGATCAGGCCCCTACTCTCTGCAATAAATATTTTATCATAATAAGATTAGTTAGTTACTGTCATATTCTGGTGTGCAGCTGAGACTAGTCAGAGGTTATGTCACTGCTTGTCTTATCACCATGTGTGCCTTTACTGCCCTGCTGCTGTGGTTCACAGTCCGGACACCAACAACCAACAGACACACATGTGGTTCTGTGACTATGTGCTGTGCAGCATTGGTTCAGAACTTAGTCCCCTACAAACTTCCTACAACATAAATGTCACACCCTGGTCTCCACCAGTAATGGTTACTATTTGCAGAGCAACCCCAGTGCACTCCAAATACCAGATTTCCCCAAAATCATCTGCCCTGAAGTGTCCAGCTCTCCTGGAACACTCAGGGAAGTACTGAGGTTTCTTTTCTTGTTAAAGAGACAGAAGCCCGGTATATTAATTCAAGTGGAGTTACCAACCACTTCAATTAAAACACAGCACTGGGATGGCTTAGATTACAAGTAAAATAAGTTTGTTAATAAAAAGAGGGCGGTTTTCAGAAAGTTCAAGTTTAAGGGGTGACTTTTCCTCCGTCAGGACTTTCCACAAAAGAATAAGATTCTGCTGTGTCTTCCTGGCTGAAAAATCTTGGCTTCAGCAGGTTTCTCACATATATTCAGTTTCCAAGATGAGTTGAAGAACCTGTTTCCCAGCTTGCATGGGCATTGGTCATTTGTGTCTGTCCAGTGATGGATGCCAAGATGGCTTCATCTTTCTCCTTAGTCTTTTATTCCCAGTTTCAAGATGATCTCATGCTGATCTTCCCTTCCTGTGGCCTCCCACCCCCATGATGAGTCATATGTAAATATTCCAGTGTTTTTGGTCACATCTTGCTCAGTTTAATTGGAAACAGGTAGATAGCTACATTCATGATCTCGTGAAGAAAATCTGTTCCTCCCTTTGTTTGGTCACAGACTTTAAAGCATAACATCAGGGAGTATTAATAATTCCTTATATAGTGTTAATACATGCATTTTCATAGTGTCATTAGGTTTCAGAAAAGCCTTGATACACTTTTTAATACATTTACATTCTATACAGTCAGCTGATTTGATAAATTATCATTTGATGTTCTGAACCCATCTTTATAGTCCAGTAAATATATGAAATGTATTCTCAAGTAAAGTTTTTTTTCCTCCTTCTGGAAAGAGATACCATATGGGCTGGTGAAGACTTCATGCTGGTTCCTCTCCCATTGATAATATTAATTGTCATTATCTCCTTCCCTTGTTAACCTGACAGCTTTGTTTACATTTTACATAAATGTAAATTGAAATTTTTATTGTCTCTTCCTGACAACCAGATGGATCAGATAAACAAATTACGTTCCTTTGTCTAGGGCAGACTGGGCTTATTCATTGCTTGCCAAACAAGTTTTAAGAACATAATTCTTACACGTATCCATAATTCTTTGTACATGCTCTGCACATATATTGCATTAATAATCAATGACTTACTAGTTTTCAGTGATCTACTGTGTGCCATTTTTGGGGTATATATCATATATCATCAGTGAATTCAGGTACAGTGAAAGGAGAAGCTTGTACAACAAGGAAGAAAATGGAATCAGACTGCTAGCATGTATCATTGATTAAAAGGCATCCTCGTCTTTCATTTAGTGAGGCTGAATACTTTCCAAAACATGCAAGGAGTCCTGTGGCACTTAAAAACTAACAAATTTGACTGTCTCTCTGCAGGGCTAAATAAGGGCTTTGTATTTTTTTTTCTCATTACAACAGGTGATTCGACTTCATCTTCCTCTTTATGCTGTTCCCCAGTGTTTGAATCTTAACAACTGCTTTGATTTGATGTTATTGTGACCTGTGACCTGATCCCATGACTTGTACTTCCCTGCATTTATTTTCCTCCCATTCTGTAAATTCTCTCATTTTCAAAGCATCTGACAAAGTAGGATTTTCACCCACAAAAGCTTATGCAATAAATAAATTTCTTAATCTTTTAAGTGCCACAGGACTCCTTGCTTGTTTTGCTGAACTAGACTAACACAACTGCCCCCTTTGGAACTTGAATGCTTCACAGTGGCAGCAAAAAAAAGGAAAAACACTCAAACCCAACAACAATCACCAGCACCACCAACGTGGATCCTCTGTGTTAAACCTGTGTGTGAGAGTTTACTGCCTAATGCTATAGTTAACAAGCTGTCTTTAAACCTAATTCTGCAGCCCATGCTTAGGGAAAACTCCCTAATTTTCAGTCAAAAACTGCTATTTTGGGGAGTTAATAAATAGAGGGGTTTTATTTACGTGTGAATTAATTGGTTTGTATTAGGATATTGGATATTAGATATTAATGGTGAAATAAACATGAAGCTGAATACATATCCTATGGAGGGCTGAGACCCTGTACAACTGTGCAGTTACTTATCTGCTCACTGGGATGTCAGACCAGGTGGTAACTACAAACTCCGATCTTTGACTAGGGAAGGCACTGATTTTTTGTTGGAGGTAGGGGCAACTTGTGGTCAGTGTCAAAATAGTCGTTCGTGGAAAAATACCAGAAAGAGCCAATCTCAGGACGAAGTTAAGGCTGATGTTTTGTTATTTGTTGAAATTAGCAGTAAAAGAAAAGGGTCAGATCAGATGTGGGTAGACTGTGTTAGAAAGAGAGTGTGAACTGCATCTGGTGTCATAACCACTTACATGAAGGCTGAATTTGATCTAGAGTGTGCAAGTAGATTTTATCATGTGTGGAATAAGTTTAAAACAAATTTTAAAAAAGGTGAATATGGTTGCAGCAAGCTACTGTACACATTTGTTGAGAGGTAATTTTAGCATGTTACATAAAAAGTGAGATTTGAAAGAGTGTGTGTAGAGCTCTAAGTGAAACAATAACTGTGACATGGAAAAAAAACATTGATGGTATTTTTCCATGAAGAAGCAGCAAAACTGAATGGTCAATTATATTACTCTTGATTAATAGGAGTTCTGTGCTTAAAATACGCGATGCCCTACATGTCAGTAGGTGATGTTAAGGAAGCTGTGTAATTTGTAATTGTGCTGTGTATTTTGGCCTCATTTTGAAATCATTAGATTGAACCTCTTCCACTGACCTCACTGTATCAGATAAATAACATACTTTAAAGGTAAATGCTGAACAAAAATCCAAGACCTCTGTGTATACCCTAGTCTGTTCTCAGAATTGCTAGAGGCCTGTTCAAGTGTTGCTCCCGTTGTGATGTGGGGAAACCTCTGCTTTGTTTATTTTTTTTTTTTAATTGTTGGCTTGCAAAGACTTCTGTTCGCATCTGTTTATTAAATTACGAACTCAGCTGTGAAAATGTTTTTATGGTGTTGTTTTATTATGGCCCCATTTAGAATCAGAGGCAAACACAAACATGACAAATATTTTTCTTTGTGGCAAAGGCACATTGTTGGAGAGCCATTGAAATAACATGAAACTGGAATTGTTTGTTTGTGAGATCAGATTCATTCATTACTTTGGAGAGGAGCTGTGAAATGTAAATCTCACATTCCATTGGACAATAACAGACCAGCTTGAACTCATTTAGAGGTGTGATCTTCCATTCAAAAGACTGCTGTTAATTTTATTGACCAAATTTTGGAAATGGGAATAGCCAATATTTAGGGAATGCTTCTGAAAGACAATAGTTACTCATATACTATTTTGGATAGTTTTTCGAGTAGAACCTATTCAGACTCCATTTAACAGCATCTTGTATGTTGGAAGAGACACTTGTGTTTGGTTAAAGAGCTCTCTGTTTCACATTATTTATCCTTTCCTTTTAGAAAAGCTGGGGAGCAAAATCTGATTTGCATTTATTCTTTTTTCTTTCTTACCTCTGCTGATTTTCTTACACAGGGTTGGTTGGTTTTCATGATTTCAGCCATTGCTTTCTGACAACCTGTCCAAATGTTAGTTCAGGTAGAAGCAAAAGGTTTTATCAGTTGCATATAAACTTCCTGACCTAAAATGAACTTGCAGGCCCTCATCCTGCTATTACTTGTGTGAGTAGTCCCATTGATACCAACATCATAGTGTGTGTCAGTAATGTTACTGGTATGAAGAAGTGTTTGCAGAATCAAATCGTCAAAGCACAATCTGATTTACAATATACATGACCCAAATTCTCAGAAATGACTAGCAATTTAGAGTGTGTCAATTTCTGGGTGCCCAACAGCAAACTCGTCAAAGCATATTAGGTGTACAGAGGGTGGGTACTCAGCATTTTCTCAAAATCCAGGCCATTTCATGGGATCTTAGGTTTGGCAACTAAAGTCAGTGGTAATTTTTTTGAAAATGAGAGCTGTGATCTGTAGCGCTATTTAAATTGCAGTATGCTACCACTTCAGAGCAGTTTCAAGTTCACTTTGATATGCGCAGCAAAACCATCACTTCATCCCTAACCAGAAATGGCCTGTCTGTTTTTAACTGGAAAACCCACAAGATTAATTTTAAATATTTTGGCATGCTTTTTACTACCATGCGTGATATGCTGTTGATCTGATGTGATGCTGTTGTAAGTGAAAATGCATAAACTCTGCCCAAGTAGCTAAGTAGCAGTTCGAGCTTATCAAGAGTTTTGACACAAAGCTAACCTTGAAGTGCTCCAGATATGTGAGTGAAAAAGAAAACATAACTAATCTAAATATTTGGGTTATTTAGCATGAATGATTCCGCACTGTTGGGACTTTTGTGTGAACTGTGCTCAGAAATGTACATTTCCCTTCATTTTCATGGTTCTTATTAATTTTATTTTTTAAGAGATGAAGGGTTATTTACAAAGCCATTCTTGAAGGGGGAAAATGGGTAAGTCTGAAATATTGAACATCAGATGAAAAAAATGTAAACCATGTTAACAAAGGCTGTGCCATGAGGACACTTTATTGTCTGTGAATTGTAAAAACCATCTGGGTCCTCTTCTAATGATTCAGGGGCTTCTGTATGGATAGTACAGATGCTGCTTTTGTTATTGGTGCAATCTTGTAAATAGTTAAAATATTTACCAAGGCACCTCTGTTCTGAAGCTATACCATTTTATTATTTATACCTTTTCAGAGGGACAAAAATGGAGGTGTCCACTAAATGTGATGGATTAGGCTTATAAACAGCCATTATTGCCATCAAACCTCACATGTCAGCTCCCCCTTTTGTGTCTGTGCATTTCTAAGCTAACCAGTGATCCATGTATAAGATAGAAGGTTAAGAATGTGCAGGGAGAAAGAAGGGTTGACTCCAAGCAAGATGTATCTTCTGCTGATTAGAAATACAGCTGTAGAAAGAGGGAGAGAGAAAAGAACCCTGCAATGTGACACTCCCCTTTTCATTTCACACAACTCACTGTTGAGAACCTGCAAATCACTACCTAGCAGAGTCACTTTGCTGTTTTATGTAACTTAGTGCAGCTGCCTTTTGTTTTCCCAAGATAAAAATCAGGAAATGCAAAAAATTAAACAGGACCCAAGAAGAAGAGGAATAGCAGCTGAAATGAGAGGAAAAAGGTTACGCAAGTGACTTCACAACTTGTTGACAAGAGCAAGGGACCATTTTGTTATAATTAAGCAAACTGTAAAAACAAGAGGGAAGGGGAGGGAGGAAAAATAAAGTAACTCCATTGTGTGTAATTAGTTCCAGTACCTAGAAATGTGAAAGACCGAGTGTTCCATCCCCATACCTCCCATGCAAAAGGGAATCATCATCCAATACAATTAATAAATGAATCTCTTACTTGTTATATTCAAATAATTATAATATATTGTCCTCAAAAGGTGTCACATTTAAACTTCATTATAAGATTACACACACACACACACACACACACAGAGTATTTGTATTTCTATTTTCTTGTCCTGGGAAGAATTTCAGTTAAAAATATTTTATGGCAAAAACTTTTATATTAAATTTCTTGTAAAGATTAGTGCAGGCCTTGCTCTTTCTTGTTGTTTGGGAGACTGGTGTTTTGTTTGTTAATGCCAATGTAGTAAACAAAAATTTACACAATGTACCTTCATTTCAGTCCTTGTTTAGAATACATAGGTCCCTAGGAAACTGCTTAAGAGAGAGTCCCAATTAAATCATTACATGTTTAATAGAGCAGCGTAAATTTTCAACTGGCAAAAATGTATTAAATATCTGGTTAACAAGTTTTTATGTTAATTTGCCTTAAATAAAGCAGTTAATTTTCTTTTTTCATAGTAACCAGAGAGATTTTAATACAGAGTGAAAAATGTTGGTGCATCTGATACTCAGGAAGTAGTATCCATGTATTTTAAACAAAAAGAAGTGGAGGAAAATAGAAACATTTACCTTTATTTTAGTAGGTTACTTGAGAGAACTAAAAACAAACCCCAGGGCTAAATCAGCTCAAATCTTTAAAAATGGGTTAAAAAACTATCATTCAAATAAGCAGGAAGCTCAGAGCTAATGCAGAGCTAATCATATCACCTTTAACTGTCATTTCTATTGCTAATGTGTATTTTGTGTTTAATTATAAAATGCTAACATTAGCCAGCCTGGTGGATGAATGAATTAGTATGCTGGTGCACTGACCATCTTGCTTCTATAAATAGTGGGATCTGAATTGCTCAACTGATGTGGCAAAGGTCCAGATTTCTGTTGCCACTCCCACTGGAGGGAGGGGGAGAAGAATGAATCTTTTACAAAATTTATGTCTGCAGTTGGTTAGAGTTAAATGAGTGTGCTGGAAAAATCCTGTCAGCAGCACAGCAATGAATCTCAGTTTTAGTCAAATGTGGGGTTTAGCCTTAAACTAGTACTTCTAGTAAAAATATATTCTCACCTTCATGTGGGCATTTATAAAAAAAAAAAAAACCTGCTGCATGTAGAAAATCCAGTCCTCTTTGTGCTGCTGTTTTCTTCTCTCCCACAAGAGAAAAATAATAGTAAAATAACAAATACCCATTAAAACTGCATCTAAACTAAAAGAATATTCCTGTTTGTGGCCTCACAGTTTACACTAACTTGTGCAGAATTTATTCAGCTCCCTGGAATCAGCACTCGGGACTAAAATGAAGGTATTGAAAACACTTCTGGAGCTCAAATTTTAAATCCCCACTAATAGTGCTTTTCTTTTCACTAAAGCTACATCTGCTAACAAAGTAGAAAACTAGGCAAATAAAAACTTTCTTCAATCGAGTTTTTAATTGAAGAACAGTAGAACACCTAGGTGCAGATTTTGGTTTTTTTTCCTCTCAGCTTCTCCATTATATGACCTGTAGTTTTGGTGTAGGAGACATGCTATGTTGTTTGTGCTTTGTGACTGATAAGTCTTCATTAAAGCCCAAATTCAGCAAAGCACATGAGTAATTTCATCCCTACTCAGAAAAGCATTTAAGTGTGTGCTTAAGTACTTCGCTGAATTAGAGCCAAGAGCTCTGATTCCGCAATAAAATTAGTAAAGACAGATCAGTGCTCCTGTATGGATCCCCAGGGAGGTCCACAGGACCCTGGATGGGTGCAGGGTTCCCACCTGCATGCCTTTCCTTGCAGGACTGGGGCATAAAAGGAGAAGCCAGGTTTACAGGCTTCTTGCACTTCTTGGATGATTAGACAGATATGCCTGAGTTCATTGTGATTTTTACACTTAGTGGCATTTCCTACCATCCAAACTTTTCAATTCTAAATGAAGGATTTCTAACGAAAAAAAAAAACACCTTATCAAACTGCTTTGAAGTGGGCTTTCCTATATTCATTTTTCTTGATAAGCAGCCGTTTCATTTTGCAGAAAATGTCAGACAAGAGACAGGCATCACTGCAGTGACTTGTAGCTTAGCTTTCTTTGAATTCTTGAAAATGTTAAAAACGAATCCTTTGCCTTTGTCTCTTTATGGCCTACAGAACAAGCGCCTGGTTATTCAGTGTTTTAGACCTCCCGTTAGCCAAGCAGAATCTGGAATTCTTCTTGGTTATGACTCAATGATCATACAGGCAAAGCGTATGTTTAACTGAAAGGAGAATTTTATAAGTCTCTCAGCTTTGATGCTGTTACTGATGCATCCTGAATGCATGAAAAGAGGGAGGAGAAGAAGGGAGGGGAAAAAAGCCCAAACCCCTGACTTTCTTGTAATCATGTAGGTACAAATGACTAATATCTCATGCAGACAAAAGCTAGTTAAAAACTGACTTGAGATAAGCATTCTTCCACAGTGACTCATCTTCCTCAACAATAATAGAAATGGAGCCCCTGTTTATGAGAGAGCTGATGTGCAAATAGTAGTGTCCATGAAGCTGGGGTTAATTACAGGAAGGACTTTCATGGTAATTGCCAATAAACAACACTTGTCCCCATTTGAGTTTGTATCAATGTCTGATGGGGAAGTTAGTTCTGGCAATTTGAACAGGATTTTGAACACTTGCACAGGAGGTAGGCAGTAAGTGGGAATGGTGAATAAATTCTGCTGTAAAAGGTTAGGAAACTGACCACAGCTGACATTTGTTCTCCTTATTTATAAAATGCAGAATTCTAAATGAGATGGGAAGATCCTATGGATTGGCATGACACTGTCTCAGCCGGTAACACAGGGCAGCCAAAGAAGCACAGACACATGACTGAAAGATTAAAACTTAAAGCTAGCCAGTCGGGTAGAGATCAGGTCTCCAGAATGAGCAGAAGGGCAGTGAAAATGTTCCTGTAAGGCTTGTTTTTCATTGTAATGTGTAGAAAGCAGATTTCAGTTGTTGAAGGGTGTCCTCTTTAAGAGATTAAAAATGGATTAAAAGTAGGAATGGAAGTGAAACCATGGCAATTAAGCTTGAAAACATTCTGCTGGAATCGCAGTCTATGTGTCATTTTCAACTGTAAAAGGAAAAGACTTTTGATATTTTAATTAAAAAGAAAAAGTGGTACTGGGCCTGTTGTATGTATTTTATGTAATAGATTGGGGGGGATGGGACTTTTGTCTTTTCTGTTAACTCTTGCAGACTCTATTCCTCCAAAGGAATGCCAACAGATTGCAGGGCAGGGACATTGCAGAAGGGGGCAAGTCTTAGTGTGTGCTTTTTTTCAGTGCCACATAAGTATCTTTATCTTATCTTTGTTTGTTAAATCAATTAAATGACCATATGGAAGTTAATCCACAACTGACTTATTTTTGCAGTGACACTATGAGCCCATGGGATCCTTTGTCAGTGCGGAAATGAGAAACTAGTGTTCTGGTAAATCTTAGGAAGGATTTGGGGTTGAGTGGGCAACAAGTCCTACCTCCCACCCTCTCCCATTAGCAAAATTATTTGATATTATTTATTTTAGATGGATCATAACTTCAAAATACTTACCACTATAGACAGACAAATTTTAAATTTTAGCCTCTTCTAATTATAGATGCCCAGTTCATGCTAATCAGTTGTTAACAACATTGTAGTATGAAATTTAGGTACAATTTCCATTTGAAGATATTTTACATACTAGTCAGCTATATAGTTAGGATTTGTAAGATTAATGAGGACTTGGGGATCTTGAGTTTAAAAGTAACAGGATTTAAAGGGAAAAAAAAACCTTCTAATTTATCTTGGTAATATGTTGGGCCTAGTTCTGAAGTCATTATTGAGTCAGTAGGAATTTGAGCTGTGTAAGGACTGTGGAATATGGTGTATGTCTGTAGAACACCAAATACCCAAACAGATGCTGTACACCTCAATAAGTAGACAATAAACATAAGGCTAAATTCTTTTAGTAATACTAATCCCTTATGAGGCACATGCTGAGGGGAGCCTGAAGTAACCAACCTGCGGGCAGACCTGACAGGTCCCACCTAATAGGAGAGTCGTGTACAATCAGTTAAAGAGTTGGTAGAGACCACACAATTCTGGTGGCTGGAGCGCCAAGTGACTATAAAAAAAAAAAAGCAAGGAGTCCTGTGGCACTTAAAGACTAACACATTTACTTGTTGTATGAACTTTCATGGGAGAAGATCCCACTTTGTTAGATGCTTTGAAGATGGGGGAACTTACTACTTTGATTTGCTGTTTCAGTATGACCTGATCCCATGGCTTACACTTCCCTGCCTTTCTTTTCCTCCAATTCTGTAAGTTCCCCCATCTTCAAACCATCTGACAAAGCGAGATTTTTCTCCCATGAAAACTCATATGATAAATAAATTTGTTAGTCTTTAAGTTCTACAGGACTCCTAGCTTCTTTTGCTGAACCAGACTAACACAGCTGAACAAGACTAACAAGTGACTATAGTGTTGGTTACACAGGAAGTCACCCTTTCCACATTCTCAACTGGAAAGTTTGTGTGAGGTCTTCCATTAGGTGGCTTGTGTATGAACTGACCAGAGTTTTAGCCACTATCGCAGTGCCCCTTCGGCAGCACGTGCTTAACAGGAGCCCTTGCATCCATGAAAGGAGTGGTGATCCATCATCACGCCCTGCTCTGACAGTTCTGGTTGTGGGAGTTTGCTGATGCTGCTGAAGTATTCTGTATCCCACAGAGGGACAAACACCTCTTGTTCACGCCTGAGGGTGCTACAGCTTACACAAGGCTATGTTTTGTGGCGTCTACGGGCAACAGAACTGGGGGAGCATAGTGACAGAAAATGTATTCTGTGAATTTAGCTATTTGTTCTGACAGAAGTAGAGTTTTAAAGGTTTGTTCATTTTTCAGTTACTTGAATGACTCAAGCAAAGATTTTCTTACCTTATGGTTTGTCTGGGAACTATTCATTGGAACCATTGTTAAGTGATCAGTGTTCCTAATTCACTGTTCACCTGGGAATTGATGTTCCTAATTCATTGTTCACCCTGCACCATTTTATTATTATTTATTTGCCTCATTGTTAATCACCTAAATCTCAGATAGGACCAGATTTTGATAGAAGTACTCAGGTTGACCTGTGGTTCATTCCAAGAGTAGTGACTTAAAATCATTAGTCCTTTGCCTGAAGTAAGGCACCCATTCATGGTGAGTATCAAAATTGCTCCTTGATCCATGAAGAGCTTTCCAAATAACTGCACAAATGCTTATGGGAATACATATTCAAATGAATCTTTGCAGGACTTTATAGGGCTTCCTCTTTCCAGAGCCTGCTTGTATAAATGAGAGTGAAAGTAAATGCATGTGGGTCATGGATACTGTAGTGAATCTGCATTTCCTATTCAACCAGATGTTTCCAAATATATATTTTTTCTGTAGTATACTCCCTGCTGTAACATCTGGACAATTGTTTTTCATGAGAACATTTTTGATGGAAAATTGGCTTCAACTAAACAGAAATTTTCATGAAAAAAATTCCTTTTGATGAAAATGAAAAATATTTTTGTCAAAAAAGTGTTGGGGGGAGGGCCAAAAAGCCACCACCTTTTCCAACCAGCTCTAGTTACAAAGTGTGACAGAAGTCAGAATAAATCTATAGAAAACTGTTGGCACCTGTGTCAAATTTGAGAAGAACAAGCTTTTACAAAGTTTGTGTCCTTCTAGTGTAATTTGCTGGCTAAGATCTCACTCTTCACAGGAAGGAATTCAGCATTAAGTGAATATCCAGAGAATTTGAAGGTTCTGAACAAAAGGTTCCAATGAAGCTTAAGAAAATGAAACAGCAGAAGTATGTGTAATCATTCTCTTGTTAACATGGTTTTATTTGGGACAAATTGAGGAAGGGCAGAGCAGAGGGGTGGAAGGAAGGCAGAAAAGAAGGATGAAAGTCAGTTAAGCCTTGAAGCATGGTGGTTACACAAATGTTGCTCTGGGCATTTTATATATGCACACCTAACATTTTTTTAATGCCCTATCTTCTGTGTCTGGGAATTTGTGAAGTTTATTTATTTCAACCAGATTCTTTCTGTGTCCTCTGTCCCCTCTCATTTTACTGCTCTTTGCCTTAGTCACACACCTCTCTCACAAAGCCAAGCCATATTTCCAGGTGATGGAACACCAGTTTCATTTCAATTATACTGGAGAGCGGCACTTGGAAACAGTTTCTTTTGTCTAAATGATATTTAAACATCAGACTTCTCAGAGCATAAATCTGGACAGCTCTGAATACAAGATTACCTGTTATAGTTTATAGTGTGTGAACAGAATTAGCTGAAAGGTTCAGCTCTCCAAAAGCAAAGCCCTTTTTTCATCTTTTCTGAATAAAGTGATTTGTGGTCCGACAAAATACAGCAGAGGGGCCTAAACTAACTCCCATTTTACTTGTTGCCACCAGAATGGTTAGTCATGTAAAAGCTGTCATATCAAATAAATATTGATTTGGAAAATTAACTTTTTTTTTTATTTGTATCATTTCTTGTTTTTCAGGTTAAAACTGAAAAAGAAAAATTGGGCTTAAACTATGTTCCCTCTAAGCTGTGCACATGTGTGTGCACACAGATCATGAGACCCGTGCACAAAACAAAATAAAGCACGCACAAAAAAATTCAATAGTGCTAATATTTTTATGCTACTTTTAAGAAGGCAGTTTCAAGTACAATGTTTCAAATAAGGTTTTGTAATTTATAAAATCATTTCCATCACCATATCAAATTAAAATTTAGACATTATTTGTATCATACACACTTGCTTCATTGTGCTCACAAGTTTGACCACACTCAGTAGTGTGTGTACAAATTTGGACACTGGTTCCAAAAATTTGCACAAAAGGAATTTTTTGTGCGTACAGCCTATGAAAAATTACAGGGAACATTGGGCTTAACATATACACCAATCTAGAAAAAAACAAAAATCAAAATAGGCAGGGTTTTTTAATTGTGTATTCCTTACTTCATTACTTATGCTGCTCAAAACAACAAGCCCATACCTCATTATATTTATCTATACTCTCGTTCTCTTGGAATTTTACCCCTTCTATATTTTCAGTATTACTTAAACATACTTGATCTGTGTAAAATGTTTAACTTTTCCCAGATTGCTCCAGTTGTGGAGTATCAGAACCATATTCTACTAGTGCTACACACTGTATCCAAACTGATTAAATAGGATTGAACAGGGTCTTAGCCAAAGCAGAATATGGGGGATGATCCACAACTCACTGCGGCGAATGGAAAGAGTCCTGTTGATTATAACAAGCTTTGATTCAGACCTTAGGCCAGCAAAGAACCCTGTTCCCACTGGCACCAATAGCATTTTTGTCATTGACTTTTAAAGAGTAGAATTCAGCCAATAGATTACAAATTACTATAGTTTCTCTTGGTTTAAAATGTTTGGAAGGACTAGTTGGAGACAAGAGTACTACACCAAGTAAGTGTGGCCAAAAATGCCCTTAAGTGGAGCTTATGGATGGTAATATAGGCCTAAAATAATAAACCTGCTAAAAGGATTCTTAAAAATGAGAAATCTCAAAATATTTTTTAGTTTTGCAGAATTCATAAGACCTTTTTTGTTTTCTTAAAAATTCATAATATTGATTATAATCATTTTTGTTTGTTTGTTTCAACAAAAAACGTGTTTTGGTTTTGACAAACCATTTTACATAAGAACAGCCATTGCAGGTCAGACCCATGGTCTATCTAGCCCAGAATGCAGTGTTCTGACAGTAACCACTGCCAGGTGCTTCAGAGGGAAGGAAAAGAGCAGGGCAGTTATTGAATGATCCACCCTCTGTCATCCAATCTCTATTTCTGGCAGATAGAGGCTAGTAAAACTTCAAAGCATGGTTTTGCATCCCTGCCCCTCCTGTCTAATAGCCATTAATGAACCTATCCTTCATTTACTTACCTGGTTCTTTTTTGAGCACTGTTATAGTCTTGGCCTTAACAAAATCCTCAGGGAAAAAGTTCCATAGGTTGACTTTGCACTCTGTGAATAAATAATTCCTGTTCGTTTGTTTATTTTAAATTTGCTGCTCATTAATTTCATTTTAAGCCCTCCATAGTTCTTGTCATGAGAAGTAAATAAAACTTCATTATTTATTTTCTCCATGTCAGTCGTGATTTTATAGATCTGTCATATCTCTTAGTCATGTCTTTTTCGAAGCTGAAAAAATCCCAGTCTTATTAATCTCTCCATATGGGAGATAATTGGTGTCCCTAATCTCTGTAGTTGCCCATTTCTGTACCTTAACTCATCCTGAGAGAGAGATGGGGCAACCAGATCTACCCACAGTATTCAAAATAGGCATACCATGGATTTATAAAGAAGCAGTATGATATTTTCTTTCTATTCATCTATTCCCCTCCTCGTGATTCCCAGTGTTCGGATAGCTTTCTTGACTGCTGCTGCACATTAAGTGGATTATTTCAGAAAACTATCCACCAGGACGCCAAGATCACTTTCTTGAGTGACAACAGCTAATTTGGACCCCATCATTTTATACATATAGGTGGGATTATATTTAGAGCCCTGCAAATATGCAGATATCCGTGAATATCCTCATTATATCCGCATCCACAGATCCAACATGGATATCCATGGACCATTTCTTGTGGATGCAGATCTGATACGGATCCACATATTTGTATCCGTGCAGGGTTCTAATTATATTTTCCAGTGTGCATTACTTTTCTTTTATCAACCCTGAATTTCATCTGGCATTTGAGAATTTCACCTGCCATTTTAAGAATATGACATGAGAATGGCCACACTGGGCCAGACCAATTATTGGTATCCTGTCTTCTAACAGTGTTCAGTGCCAGATGCTCCTGAGGGAGTGCACAGGACAAGGTAATCCTTGAGTGATCCATCTCCTGTCATCTGATCCTAGCGTCTAGGAGGTTTTTAGCAAAAGTGGTTTAATTTTACTAAAACTATTTAAAAACTTACAAAAAGCACATAATGTCAATAATACTTGAGAAAAAAATATTGGTTTTGAAAAAGGGAACTTTTTTGGTAAAAAAAAAAAAAGTGATTTGAAATATTCCATTGAGCTCTATAAAATAAGTTAATATGAAGTTTTTTATGAAGGTCTTTTGCCTCCAGATGTTGTTCCCCTCCTTGTCCCTTAGGTCTTCCAGACAATGTTTTCTTTAGAGGAATTTAGGAGGGAGAGGTACAAATTGGAAGAGTTAGGAGAGCCTCTGATCTTCTGCAGCATGTTCTTTAAGATCAAACAAACTCACCCCTTCCAAGGTTTGAGATTTATCAGCAATATAGATAATATTAATACAGCGTAAGGCCCAGCCCAAATCATTTCCTCAGGCTTGGCTCTTCTTAGGAACTCTGCTGTGGAGCTTTTCTATCCTAAAACTTAGCCCCTCTTCTTAGAGTCATTCCTGCCTCTGTTATCATCAGGATGGAGTTCATAAACTGCATCCAGCATAGGGAATCTCATATCTGCTCACTGGGTGAGTAAACAGCAAAGTCTTGCCGCTCTGCTACAGATACTTTTAGAATAGGGCAGGAAGGTTTTTATGATGATGTTGTCTTTATTTATCTATATATTTGTTATGTGGAAGAGTAGTCCATGGTGATTTTGGTGATTGTCAGTTATGTAGGAGTACTCAGAGTATAGCATAGATGTTCATTGTGTAAATTCCCAGCATGAATTTGTGTATATTCACGTTCACTATTCCTCAAATGTAAAGTTGGCATATGCTGCATTTGTGCACTTCCAAGTTGAAAATCAGGCTCCCCTTGCTTTACTATAAAAAAGTGTCTGTTGCACATAGATAACTTTTCCTATTTTTCCAGCATTCACTGTCCTTAATCGTCTCTTCCCTTTCCTGTAACCGGCACAGATTTCATACTACACCTTGCCTGCCATCTAAACCCCTTCTAATTGACTTATCCCTGATGCTGCTTTAACCTTTTAATGGCCTTCCCATCTTATACCTTTTTTGTACTCCTAAGCCTTCCTTCATTACTTGTTTCCTTTCACTTTCCTCTAAAAATCACTCACCTATTCTCCTTCTTTAGATCTCTTTTCCCTGACTTGCTGTTGTTTATATATGAGCAAATAGTTGGGGGAGAATCCTTAGGAATATTCATTCAGGTTTGAAAGCAAATATTGATTTGAACTCTGTGCCTTTCTGTAATTTTGTTTCGATGCATGTTGTTAAGACTATGGCTATGCTAGAGAGCACCAGTGCAGGTGTGCAACTGTAAGATCTCTCCTATAGCTGCTCTGAGACTTAACTAATCAATCCACAAAAAGCAGTGGTAGCTTTCTTAGTAGAAGAAGCTCTTCTGATGACATAGCACCATCTGCACTGATGCTTAGTCCAGTACAGTATGTGTTCATAGAATATTAGGGCTGGAAGGGACTTCCTGAGGTCATCTAGTCCAACCCCCTGCTAAGAGAAGGACTGTTCCCACTAAATCATCCCAGTCAGGGTTTTGTTCAACCAGGCCTTAAAAGTTTACAAAGATTGAGATTCCACGTCCCTAGGCAATCCATTCCAGTGCTTCACCATGGTCCTAGTAAGAAATTTTTTCCTAATATCCAACATAGACACCCCCCCCCAGCTGCGGCTTGAAACCATTGTTCCTTGTTCTGTCCTCTGTCACCACTGAGAATAGCCTAGCTCTGTACTCTTTGGATCACCCTTCAGGTAGTTGAAGATAGTTATCAAAATCCCCCCTCAGTTTTCTCTTCCGAAGACTAAATAAGCCTAGTTCCTTTAGTCTCTCCTCATAAGTCACGTGCCTCAGCCCCCTAATCATTTTCATTGCCCTCAGCTGGACTCTTTTTAATTTGTTCATATCGTTTCTGTAGTGGGGAGCCCAAAACTGGAAACAGTATCCCAGATGCAGCCTTACCAGTGTTGAATAGAGGGGAATAATCACATCCCTCCATCTACTGGCAACCTTCATACCGATGCAGCCCAATATGCCCTTGGCCTTTTTGGCAGCAAGGGCACACTGTTGACTCATATCCAGCTTCCTGTCCACCATAACCCCCAGATCCTTTTCTATAGAGCTGCTGCTTAGCTGATCAGTCCCTGACTTGTAGCAATACATGGGATTTTTCTGTCCTAAGTGCAGGACTTTGCACTTGTGCTTGTTGAACCTCAGGAGATTTTATTTGGCCCAATGCTCCAATTTGTCTAGGTCTCCCTGAATCCTGTCCCTACCCCCCAACTTATCAAACATTCCCCACACTTTAGTGTCATTTACAAACGTACTGAGTATGCAATCTTATCTTATCTAGATGATTAATAAAGATGTTGTACAAAATCAGCCCCAGAACAAACCCCTAGGGCTCTCTGCTTATTCCTGGTTACTAACTAGACATTGAGCCATTGATCCCTACCCACTAAGCCTGATGATCTAGCCAGCTTTCTATCCACCTTACAGTCCATTCATCCAAACCATACTTTCTTAACTTGCTAATGAGAATGCTGTGGGAACCCCTATCAAAAAGTTTGCTAAAGTCAAGGTATATCACGTTAATGGGTATTCCCACATCCATAAACCCTGTCATCTCATTGTAGAAGGTTATCAGGTTGGTCAGGCATTTCTTGACCTGGGTGGATCCATGATGACTGTTTCTGATCACCCTGTTTTCCTCCAGATGTTTCAGAATGGATTCTTTGAGGACCTGCTCTGTGATTTTTCCAGGGATTGAGGTGAGGCTGATTGGTCTGTAGTTCCCCAGATCCTCCTTTTAATCTTTCTTGAAGATAGGTACTATATATTTACCTTTTTCCAGTTATCTGGGACCTCTCCTGATCATCATAGGTTTTCAGAGATCATGGCCAGTGGCTCTGCAATCATATCAGCCAACTCCCTTAGCACCCTGGGATGCGGTTCGTCTGGCTCCATACACTTATGCATGTTCAGCTTCTCTAAGTAGTTCCTAGCCTGACCTTCCATCGCTAAGGGCTGCTTTCCTTCTCCTCATTTTATGTTGCCTGGGAGCTGGCCCTGCCTCTGAAGACTGAGGTAAAAAAAGCATTGAGTACTTTAGCCTTTTCCCCACCATCCACCACTAGATTGCCTGCCCCATTCAGTAAGGCAAACTACACCATCCCTGATCCTTTTCTTGTTAATTTCAAAAGGGATAGCCGTGTTAGTCTAGACCAGTAAAAAAACAACAAGCAGTTGTGCAGCACTTTAAAACTAACAGATTTATTTTTTGCATGAGCTTTCGTGGGAGAAGATCCCACTTCCTCACTTGCAGAACCCTTTCCTGTTATCCTTTACATTCCTTGCTATCTGCAACCCCAGTTGCCCTTTGAACTTCCTGATTATTATCCCTGCAGGTAGGGCCGTAACTAGGATGTGGCAAATGGGGCAAATCCCCATGTGCCAATTTTTAGAGGGTGCCAGATGACCCTACTTGGCCGTAAAAAGGAATTTGCCTTTGCTGGGGGAGGTCATCTCCCACCCTGCCCTAGCATGCTAGGTCTGGTCAGGTGCCTGCTGAGGGTGTGTTGGGGAGAGAAGAAACCTCTGGCCACCCATGCAGCCAGCAGCTCCAGCCTTCAGGACCTGTGGCCAGGTAGGGGAAAGGTACAGGCACCCTTGTGGGGCACCACTAGGATGAGAAAGCTGGTGGGTAGGTGGGTGGGTGGGGACTTGGATTGGCCAGCGGGGGAGGCACCTGCCCAGCCTTGGGCATCTGGCTCTGGCTGGCCAGCATGGAAGACACACACTGCCTGGCTTTGGCCGGCCAGCAGGGGAGGCACCCACCGGCCAGCTGGGGGACTGAGGTCAGATCTGGATCCCCACTGCTGGGACGGATTGGGCCCTGGCACAGAAGGGCGCCTTTTGGGCTGCGTGACCTGGGTGCCAGAATACACAGTTAAGGCCCTGCCTGCAGGCCTGAGCAATATCAGTGTACTTCTCCCTAGTCATCTGTCCAAGATCCCACTTCATATGAGCTTCCCTTTTCTGTTTCAGCTTACCATAGAGTTCTGTGCTAAACCACGCTGGGTGCCTTCCATATTTTCTATTCTTTCTGCACACTGGAATGGCATTTTCCTGTGGCTTTAGCAGGGTTTCTTTAAAATACAGCCAGCTGTCTTGGACTTCTTTCCCCTTCAGATTAGCTTCCCAAGGGATCCTGCCCATCAGTTCCCTGAGGAAGCCAGAATTTGCTTTTCTGAAGTCTAGAGTCTGTGTTCTGCTTCTTTCCTTTCTTCCTTTGATCAGGATCCTGAACTCTACCATCTCATGGTCGCTGCTGCCCAGGTTGCTGTTCCCTTCTACTTCCCTGATCAATTCTCTGTCTGTGAGAAGCAGGTCAAGAAGAGCAAGACCCTTAGTTGATTGCTCCAGAATTTGTACCAGGAAGTTGTCCTCAATGCTTTCCGAAAACTTCTAGATTGTGTGTGCACTGCTGTATTGGCCTCCCAGTGCATGTCAGGGTATTTGAAGATCCCCAGCAGAACCAAGGCCTATGATCTGGAAACTTTTGCTAGGTGTCCATAGAGAGCCTCATCCACCTCCTCCTCCTGGTCTGGTGGTCTATAGCAGACCTGCCCCCCATGACATCACCTTTGTTGCACTCCCTTTTAAACTTAACCCAGAGACTTTCAACCAAGTTGCCTCCAGTTTCATGTGGAGCTCTGAGCAGTCATATAGCTCTCTTACATATAGTGCTATTCCTCTACCTCTTCTTCCCTGTCCTTCCTGAACAATTTATACCCATCCATGGCAGTGCTCCAATCATGCAAGCTGTCCCACCATGTCTCTTTTATTCCAATTCCATCATAGTTCCTTGACTGTGTATAACCTCCAGTGGTGGTCTAAAATTCATTCACTTGCCCCTCTTCAGTGCCTAACCAGATAAAACCTGGAGAAAGCAGCTGGAGACCCAGGGTCCAGTCTGTACAGGACTCATAGCAAAGATTGCTCAGAGTTACCATCCCACATTAAAATACTACTTAAGGTAAACATAACAATGAACTTTATTAACTACTAGCATGAAACCTTATCCTATAAAACTGCAATGAATTTAAACAGAACAGTCTTGGGTTTCTTTCCATGGGGAGTCCTAAAGTTCGGGTGGAGTCACCAGTTGCAGTCTTTCTTCAAGTCCTTGAGGCTTGAGTGGAAGGAAGTTGCAATCCTCTTCTTTGTCTGCAGGAATCTTCAGAGGAATCCATGTAGTCCTTTCCTTCTTCTCTGCAACCAGCACCATGCAGTCTGTTTACTAGTTCTCAGTCCCATAAGAGAAAACTCTGCAGCAAAATGCTCCACAGCCAGGAGAAAACATTTTGCTGTCTACTCCTGGCTCAGCTTTTGCCTCAGTCACACACTGTGAGCACATGGACTTTTTATTGCAGCTTGCTGAACTTGCTGGTCTCAGGTCTGCTGCTCTCAGGCTTGTTCACACAGCAACAAGAACAAACCTTGTGGAGCATGCTCAAAATGGTATCATTCCCTATTTCCAAAAACTTCTGGTTCCTGGACAGCTAATGTGCCCAGCAACAGTAACCCACCCTGAAAAGGTCTCAAAGAGAGAGCCTGTTTAGGCATATGGGTTACATGTGCTCAAGGGAGGGGAGTTATGTGCACCCCTGTGTGATATAAATTATACCAACATAAATGGTAGTGTAGACATAGCCTAACTTTATTAACACAAACATGTATAGGAAGTAGATTTAAAGCTGGAATATTCAAATGTGTCAAACACATTTTTTAATAATTTTCCCATGGTTCAAAAAATGGAATTTGTACCATGCTGGTTACTTACATGAATCAAGAAACAGTACCTCTGGCTCATGTAACTAACTAATACAAAACTCATTTAGCATACAATCGAGGTATTGAAAACAAAAGTAATCCAGGAACCAAAGGTCATGTAGGGAACAAATAGTTTAATTGCCTGTTCAGTCATGCTGGGGGCCTTGGTAACAAACAAGAGGAACTAGAATGACTCATTCATGAATATAAATTTGATCTCATTGGTATTGCTGAGACTTGGTAAGATGATTTGCATGACTGGAACATTAAAATCAATGGCTATAATCTAGTTAGGAAGGATGAAGTGGACAGAAGGGAAGGAGGAGTGGCACTTGTATCAAAAATAGGAGTACTTGTTTCCAAGTTACTGACAAGTCCAAACAAAATTACCTTGAGTGTTGGTGGAACAATATTGCACCAGATAAAGTACAAGATGGGGGACTACTTGGTGTTTGGTGTAGACTACCAAATCACACTAGAGAAAAAGATGACCAACTCCTTAAGCACCTAGCAATAATGTGTAGGAAAAAAGCTGCCTGGTCATAACAGATTTCAGTTTACGTAACATATTCTGGAGGTCTCATGCTTCTAGGACTAGAAACATCCTTGGAACTTCTAAGTAGCGTAATTGACAACTTCCTAAAACAAGAAACAAGAAGGGGGGATTCTGTGTTAGACCTAGTCTTAACAGATAAAGAGAAACCCATCACATACCTACAAATTAGTAAGTTAGGTACAGGCGGTCATTATTTGAGCGCATTTATGATGTGCAAATAGAATAAAGTCCAAGTTATTAATACATAAATACTTTTTGTTTTAAGGGCCAAATTTAAAAAAGCTGGAAACAGTTTATGAGCTAAATCAGCTCATAGGGAGAATTTAATCAGAAAAATGTGAATTGTGTTTCAGAACTAGCTCACTATGGGTTTGAACATCACTTAGTATAATGAAACCCTGATCTTAGTTGGGGGTTTAGTCACTATTGTAATAATAATAAATAAAAACGATCATCATTCAGAGCCTCATCAGAAATGGCAAAAATGTTGTTTTCAGGTTTCATGTGACTCACTATAGCCTGGTTTATTGAACTGATCATGCAACTTGCAGCTAGCAACTTCTAAGTTCTGTTCTTTATCTCTTTTCATTTTCATTTCATTCTGTGTATTTGTGGATGTAAAGTATCTTAGAACCTTTGAAAGAACATTAAGGTTGCAAAGTCAAACACTCAAAAAATATGGAAATATCTGAATGAAGGTTGCCCCTGAAATCTCATTTCTGCTTCTTCTGCGTATGCATGATGGTAATGCGTTGTTATTTGATCACACACCATGTTTTCCACAGGGTCCCTACATCAGCCAATGCAAGGAATGAGAACTCAACTCCATGAGTCAGTCAGCAGTTCCATCCAGAGAGTGTGTGCGTGGTTGTAATAATCACTATTTTTCCCCCTTTGGGGACTAAAGATAAGATTTACGTTTAGAACACTCAGTGATGAAGTTCACATTAGTCATTGAGTAATGTCTAAAAAAAGTCTGTTTAAATATTTACAAACTAGTGGAAATTCTTAACCTCTCTGAGGGAGGCAGCATCTCATCTAAACTCTCTGTAAGTGGCTATAGACTTATTCTTTAATAAAGAACGTTCCCTTCTGTTCTGTGTAACGATATTTGCCTAGCTTTAGAGAGAGGCTTGATTTCAGGTGCAGCGTGTTTGTGCTTCTTGAAAAGAAATTGTTTTGTCTGTGTTTGGTTTTGCTAGTCTCATTCTCAGCTGTTTAATGGACAACCAGTTTATTTTATTTATCTGACAGGGTTTCTTCATATTGTTTCAGGTTATCAGCACTCGCTTGCAGATCATATTACAGCTTGTGCTAAGATTTGACCCTCACCAGGGTTCACTTTAAATCAGATCCTTATCATTACTGCAGTGATAAATAGAGATGCTTTGGAAGCAGTATACAGATTATTTATTTAGTGCCTCTCTGTATCATGTTTTATACAAGCAGGGATCAATGTCAGACCTTTATGGATATAGCTTAGGTTGCATTCCGTAACTACAACCTAAAGCCCTTTAAATAATGTTAACTTAATAGCTGACATTTTTATGAAATAAGTCTGCAAGCGTTGGTGGTAGTAAGCAGGGAGGATATAGCAGTGCTCTGCAATGTGGAAGATTTTGATTTTTAGTTTCATTCCAAACCCATGGGGATGTTTCAGTTTAAAAATTGCCTACCTCTGAGGTCTGCTTTTAAAATAAAATAGAAAGAAAGAAAGACTAATGCATTTAAGAAAAAACTGAATTGTGTATTGCAAGGATGACCCTAGTATGCGTTTTTAATTACACTTACTGAGAGCCTCTAAAGAATTTTAATTTTGTTGAGGTCACTGTGTCCTATTTTTGTCTACTGATTTTTGGAAGACTGCTGATCATTTGGTATCAGATATTCTTAAAAAGTTAACTTTAGGCCAAGCTGTTTCACATGGGTTTGGATTATATGGCTGGAAATTTAGTTAAAAAGATATTTCCTTAGGAGATTTCATAAACTTGGAAACTAGATACTGAAAGGATGTTGTATTGCCATGATACAGTGTGCAGAGGCAGTAGTATTCAAGTTCAGATTTGTTTTCTAGGTGGGGTTTAGGGCTTAAGTTTGAGGGTTAGGATTTGGGTTCAAATTCAGATATATATAGGTACTAAACTCAAGAGTAGGTCTTGTCAGATTTCAGTTCAAATAATGAAAATCTCAGGAGTTTAGTTCTTTACACAGAATTTCCACTGTATTTCAGCTTGAAGTTTGATCCAGAAACAAAACTCACATGGGGTTTCAATCTGATAGCCAACACATCTCTCAAGAAGGTGCAAAAACAGTTCAAAGCGGTTCCAAACTGAGGTTTAAGTTCTAATCTTTCTCTCTAATTAGCATAGTTCACTCTGTCCACCTTTATGACAATGTAGATTTGTCCTTACTTGTGTATTTCCAAGTTTTATCAGTTTCAAGAAATTCAGTGAATGTACCTATATAATAACCTTACTCATTGTATTTCTTCTTGTGTCCTTGCCCCAAAAGATGATTAACACTGGACAGGTGAAAAATAGAAAGTAACAAAAGAAGAAGGTTAACAAAACTTTTTTGACCCCCAAATAGAGTTGCATTTATCTCTACAGTCTTCTCTGGCATAGGTTTAAGCACCTGTGTTTAAGAGCGTGATCTCCTTTGATAGCTGAATCCATAGCAACTATGAAACCTTTTAGGTTTAAACTCATCAGAGAAGGGGACAAAGTGTTGTGGGAAAGTGGCTTCAGAATACAGAACTTTCTTAAAGGCAGGGAGGGAGTTTTCAACCAACTCTAGGAGAAGTGTGGTGGATATTAAATTAGAACATGTGAACACTAAGGGTCTCAAGTATGTTCTCAGGATGGATAGACACATAGATCAGATGCAAATTTTGGTTTGTTTCCATATTTGGGGAGAAGTTCAGGTTGATATTTAATTTATCTGAATTAGTTTGCTGTTATTTTGCAGTGGTGGACTAATAATGCAAATCACCATGTAGTTTTACTGTGTTTCAGTGTTGTGCATATTTTTGCTGCAATTTATTAAACTGCCATTTCTAGAAGTTTCTGTATTACTCATGAGATGTATCAAAATAGTACCTAGATTGTAGCTTCATTGATTCTAAGGTGAGAAGAGGTCTGGTTCCTTATGATCATTCAGTTTTATCTCCTAATAACATAAACCACAGAGTGTTTACGTTGAGGCCAGTTAGGTGTGGATGAACTAGAACATATGTTTTAAAATGATGGTGTCTCTTGCTTATTTAATTGATATAGCTTGTTAGTTAACTGTGTACCTGCAATTGGATAATGGTATATGGACACAACTTACATTACTTATCTTGGAGAGGTTGAAACAGTGTCTTTCAAATGGATCGAGACAGATGAATGAGATGTAGATGTATAAAATTTAAAAGCAAAAAAAAAAGAGAGTTTCTTTTGACCCCTAAGTATGAACAGATAACTGAATTTTTCAAACATGTTGCTTCAGAACAGAAATCAGCTAGAATCATTTTGACCTATCCAAATATTTAATCTAATTGCAAACCCGTGAATCACTAGATCTGCTACTTAGATGCCCAGTATATAAGGAAGCTGACAGGTTAAATGCTTGCTCCAAGTAAGAGGCCTTTTTAAAGAAAATGCATCCCCATTAAGCACATTGTATGCCGATTTGTCTTGGTTTACAAGTCATTGCTACCATACAAACTTAGAAGTGACATGAAAGTCATCTAAGTGTGTTCTGATACTGTGTACTTGTTTAATGTGTGTCAATCAACTTAATGCCAAATATATTAGCCACATTGCTGTAGATTAAAGCTACTGCACCTTTTTCATTTTCTAGTTATTAATTTATTACACCAGCTTGCTTGTTTTCATATCTTGTGTTCATTTGATAATATAGAACTTGAGCACTAGTCCACACAAGAGACGCAAAGCTGCACCGGCATGTCTCTAAGCTCTCCACACCACATAACACTGTCCAGTGTTTTTGTTTTGTTTTTTTTCCCCACACTCCCCAAGTGATGTAAGTCGTACCAACAAAAGTGGTAGTGTAGACATGGGGTTTCCCTTGCAGTTTTTGATAACCTGGGTTCATATCATGATAAGAGTCACCTTCAGGCTATCATTATTAAAATAAATACCTGTGCTGTAAAACACATGTGCCTGCAGAATGATACATGACATACCAAAGACCATGTTTGAGAGGCTTGAGATTGAATATTTCAAACATCTGTAGATATCAGCTGTTGTTGTTAACATGCCACTTTGTTTTAATGGATTTTGACAAATACTAAGTTAGAGTTAAAAAATTGGTGCTCAGTAAGGGTACATCTACACTGGAGCCTTACATCTATTTAAGGAAGGTTAAGTTGACCTACAGACTCCTGCAGCCACACTGGGCATTTATTAAGTCAACTTAAATGCTTCCTTAAGTCAACTAAATCACACCACCTCTTAAGGTCAACTTAATGCTTAACTTGACCATATTAAGTTGACTTAAGCCAATGTAGATGGGGAAAGCCCTTAAATCGGCCTAATTGGCCTCCTCCCAGAGTTCCTGGCCACTAGGGACCTTCAGTGCACCACTCCTCTGCTGACCTAGCACCAGCCACACAGGCAGTGTACAAGAGTTTTCAGTGTGAACTCTCAAAGTTGACTTTAAGTCTACTTATAGTCGACCTTGTTAGGTTGACTTAACAGTGCCTCTAGTGTAGACATGCTCTAAGTGACTACATCCTGGTAGTACAACTTCATATATCGTTAGATTGAAAGATAAATATCTGGCACAACTACATTGCACACTTTTTTCTAGTTATATCTATTCCATTAAAGAAGTTGAAGGTGGATGAAGGAATCCAGGAGGAATGAGGCAAGAGGAATTTAAAATAACCCTAAACTCAGACAAGTATCTCATAAAACTCACTTTGCTTTATGAAAGAACTGGTTTTGCACCAATAGACAATTATCAGAAATAATCTGCTTGCCATCTGTGGAGGTGACAAAGTGAGAACCTAGATCTGCTTTTTTAATTCAAGTCCCATGCATTAAGATGAGAAAATGTCCTTGCACTCTTTTATTACAGGTCAATGAAAATTGTCACAATATTCATGGTAGGGAAATATTATCGCACTGTGCAATATACTCCACCATCATTGCAGGATGAAAAATATGCCTGTTAAAAACACTTTAAATCTTACTCTGAAGGGGAAAAGATATTTAAAATTGGAATTGTGCAGGGAGGAGTAGAGGAACTGCTACTGAATGACAGTTACTGATATTGTCTCAGTCTAGTGAGAGATGGCTTTAACTCACACACACCCTTGTGAGGACATTAATATAACTCTGTCAGAGTGGAGCTGAAACATCCTATAAATCTCCATTTAAAGGCAAATTTGTAAACAATAAAATGCAGGAGCAGTAACATTTTAATTCATATTGAACATGCTGTGTAGAATGTTATTTACAATGCAGTGCTAAATGTTAAAACACTTCACAAAATCATCTTATGAGCTCTTATGATTTGGCAGGTTGGGATGGAATTAAGTGCTGGAAATCCAGGTTTAAATAACATTAAGTGTTTTACACAGGCTGACAACAGCCAGGCAGTTCCACAGGCTTGTCTCAATTCTGTTGTCTTTATGCCATCAAAATATACTTTGAGATCCATGGGGATTTTGCTGCTTGAGGACAGTAGTGGCCCTCTATGTTGAGGATTTTCAGAGAGTCTGAAGAAGTTAGAGGCCCAGCTGTCATTGAAAGTGTTTTACCTAAGACCTGTTAGAGGGCCTGATCCAAAGCCTGGTGAAGTCAATTGTGAATCTTTCCACTTAGGGAAAAGGTCTTTGGCTCAGTCCTGAAGGACACTTTCTGAGATGAACTGTTGGCTCTCAATTGTGCAGGTCCAGAAGCTGGCAGTTATTCAGGAAATGTTAACATTTTCCTTGTTATGTGGTTGTGGATGTGAGGCATCTCACTCCAGAGCTGTGAAACAGTAGATGCAACAATCTACATGGCTGCCTTCATGGAAAATCCTGTTTGGAGTGGGTGTGCTGTGATTTGAATCTATCTGCTGTGCTTTTGAAGAGTCAGGCAGGGATGAGGGCAATGACTCTAGGCCAACCAACGCCCGAAAGTATCAGGAGAGAAGGTGAAGAAGTACACGCTACCAGAACTTCCATCAAAAACTTTAGCAAGTAAAAAAGCTGGTGGTGGAGTTGCAAAGAAAAGGTTTGGGGCTGGTTCTAGCCTCACCAGAGTTTTCTCAACGACTCAGGTTTTTATTGACCCATTGACTGATTTTAAACTGATTACCCAGGCTGAGTGATAAGAGAAGGATATAGCACTTATGGAGCTTGTCAGATGATGTGTCTTCAGATGTTAGGGAACATGCATCCTGCTATGCTTGATAAGACTGTTGACATATGCTGTGTCTGGTCCAGCATCCTCCCTCCAGCCAGGATACTTTCTTCTGATGCTGCAGAGCAAAGTGAACAGACACCACACCATACATTCCCTGCTAGTCAGTTCTGCTGATCATCTTTAGTGTTGTAAATCTTGGACATGTTTCACTTCGGCAGCCCTCTGTGTTAGTAGGCTCTGATTGGAGCCTAAAGTGGAAATGCAAATATGTTATAAAAATCCTACTCTTTCCATATTTTCTCTTTGACCAGAAGCAGAAAACTTTTAGGTGTTCCCCACCACCACCCAAATAGTAATGTTGAGTAATCAGTTTTCTTTGATTAAGGTGTGAGGTGACTACTTGTGTGGGTTGCAATAAAGAACCAATCTTCCCCAGCTCTACTCTCTCACATATATCACACTGTACACAAGGCTAGATGCAAAATGTTTGTTTCTGTTCTCATCTCTCTTTCTCTGAAGAATCAAGTATTGCCTACTTTTGAAAAGAAGGGCCAATGAACCCATCTGTTACAGCTGATTTTTCATCACTGGTTTCTTTTCAGCAGTTATAATATAACTTCATCCATCATACCTACACTACCTTGACACGTTAAGCATTTGATTAAAAATATTTTTTGTCTTTTGGATAAAATGTACATTATATATACTTCTTTGTTTACTATATAATATTTGTTCATATCTCAAGGTTTTTTCCTGTTTAAAATAATGGTGTCTTCCAGGCAGCTGAATTTCTTGGATAAGTGAAGAATGCCAGATCATTTCTTTTATGTTTATTTTAACACCCTTTATTGTCATTATGTGGTGGTCTAGTTTCTGGAATTTTAGTGAACATATGCTAATTTAAATTAGTTAAAGCAATGACTTCAGGCTTCTACTATTTTCCTTCTGGGTACAACCAGTCTCTGAAATGCAGTAGTGTATCCACAGCACCTAGTTATTCTTTATCACTGATAAAAAATAGTTTGTACTTTTATGGGACTAAATAGAACTAAAGCACTTTCATAGTCAGTATCCATACAGCTCCTCTAAACTACAGCCGTGAATAAATGACAATCAAAAAATTGATGCCTAGCCAGTGGGAAGACTGGTACAGCAGAAAGGAAGAAAAAAATGTCCTCATAGGTACCAGAACAAATTTTAGTTTTATGAAGTGCATTATAGCATTCTTAATGACTCTTGTTTCCTTTACATTTACAGTCTCATCTTTATTGTCTTTCTGTTGATGCAAAATGCTATAATAACCAGTGGTTAAATACAGTGTAATTAAATGAGAAATTGGACTATTATGGGCTTCCAAACTTTTAGAGATCTTTATGTATCACAATATGGTAAAGTCCTGCATTGTTAACATACTGTATTTTGAACCCTGATCAATGGAATTTAAGTATATATTGAAAGTATTGGTTGATATGTATAATACTAGTTAGCTAGTTCCTTATATTTAGATTACAGGATAAACTGAGGCTAATCATACAGTTTGAAATCTAGAATCTTGGACTAAAAATAATCCTGAATGATGTTAAAATGACTCATAGCAAATGGGACTGGTGCAAAATAGAAATTTATTAGAGGTGTAGACAAATTTATTACTACTGTACTTTAGACAGCTTCTCACATTAGATATAATCTAGATGAGAGATACCAAGGCAACAATCAGACTAAGCAAGTGCTTATTCAGAGGATAAAAGATGTCATGTAAATCAATCTCCCACTGAGCTAGAAGAGAAGGATTTACAACCACTCCAGTCTATCATAATGATACATGACAGAAAGACACAGCCCCCCTACCTAGAAAATAAAATAGAAACTTGCCACCACCAAGGGAACTATGAAGAAGGCAGCAGTGGGAATGATCTTAAAATATGAAACTGAAATACTGTCCAGAGAGGAAATTCATGAAGTTTACAGCTGTGCTGAAGAAGGTTGATCTTGTGACTAAAGCACTAGACTTAGGTTGAAGAGATCTGGGGTTGGTTTCTTGCTCTGTCACAGATTTCCTCTTCGGCTAGTCATGTGGTATATGACCTAAAGGCACTAAGGATTCCTATTGTCTGCAGTAGACATAGAGTCAGTCTCTCAAACTCTTGGTTTCTCAGTTCCCAGCACATAAAACAAAGAAAATAGTAAGTTTCCTATGTCACAGAAGTTTGCAAATATAAATTCATGTTTTTGTGTTTGGTAGAATGATATAGTGATGAGGGATATACACTTATATATTTAAACAGAAAGAATAATTAAATTATTATACAAGACATGAAAAGATGGATAGAGTAGCCAAAGAGTCTGTCAATATCACAGACTAAGGAACATTCCCAAAAGACACTGGGATCGGCTGGTTTCATAAATTGTACTAGGTTTGTTTGATGTATATTTTATGTACATGAGTGCAGTCATTGCTAATCACAATGTTGCTCATGACTAATGTGTTCTCTGTCCTTCAATAATATAGTACATAAAATGCAGTCACATACTAAGAAAGGTCCTACTTGGATATTATACATTTCACTAACATGTTTTTAAAAGAGCATTTTGTAACTACTACTTCTTTATAACTTTGTTTTAATCATACTCTTACATTGTCTCAGCTGTGTCCATTGCCATGAAAAATACAGTATGATAATCATGGACTAACTACAGTATGTAAGCCTTATTTTTAGAATTGTGGGGTTAGCATTGGCTATAACCCAAGAAAAGTACAAACTGACTTCCACTATCAACCATTTAAAATCAATTTGAAGGCATTTGGAAAGCATTTTAAAGAGCAACTAGGCATCAATAAAATTTAATTAATTGGGTCTATGGATGCACATGTAAAGTGAGTGTTAATTGTGCTAGCAATGCTTTTCCATTAAAAATTAAACTCATGATTAGTAACTGAGGAGAAAAACAAGCCAATGTTGTTCTATAAACGGATCTCTTTTTCTTTAATTTGTGTCCATAGTTTAGGTAACAAAATCATAATTCTCCATTTGCTTTGTTAAATATGAGCATCAGTACAGTGCAGATAGATCAAGTGCCAGTTGACTTAAGACAGGCTTGTCCAACATGTGGCTCAGGGGCCAGAATCTGGCCTGCCATGGGCTTTTATCCAGCCCACCGAGTGCTGCCAGAAAAGCTGGGGAGCCAGGGCTGGCCAGGGCTATCTGGAATACTCTGTATTGCTACATCAAGTGTGCAGGCAGACTTTGACAATTTGTGGAAGCAAAAGCAATGCCAAATATCACACTAATCATTGTTTTATTAAAAGTTTATTAATAAAGATCAATTTGTGTGCCTTATCTATGTCTTATCTATCAAAAATTTTCTTAGCAGTCCCCCGACTGAGAAAAAAATTGCAGTGTGGCCCCTCACCCAAAAAGGTTGGACATCCCAGTTTTAAGGTTTCATAGCCATGACACTGACAACTCTCTGTGTAAGTCATCTATTTGAATTGCTTTGCCCTTCGATTATAAAAAGTCTTCATTTCATAATAAAGTATACTTGGAGTATTAGAGAGAATCAGACAGTCAGAATACACATTTGTAAAGCTGACAGCTCCATGTGGGGAAGTAATTGTGATTTGGGTAATCATCCTGTGATTATTAGCTGGAAGTGATAACACTCAAAGATGAGTATCCACAGAGGAGGTGTAGCATGGGACTTTGGCGATCCAACTTTAATTTCTACTTCAGTCACATACGCTCTTGACCTTGATCAAGTATCTTGGATCTAGGTTGTCTGAAGCATTTAGGTGTGATTTTGCTCATTACTGAAGTCAGTGGGAGTTAGGTACCTAAGTACCTTTAAAAATCTAGTTTTAAGTGAGCTAATAGCCTGCATCCCAATTTCAGAAGTGACATATGCAGTTAGGAGCCTATGTTCCATTGATAGTTGATGAGACACCACAGCAGGGATTTAAAGCAGGGTCACTTACATCCCAGGAGAGTAACCTAACTACTGGGTGCTGGATAAAAAAAGGGGCACTGCCGTCAGACTTACTGTGAATGGTACCTAAATCCTCCTGTGCATCTAGCCCTACAGCTGAATTTTTTCTTTTTGATGTGTTTTTTTTTTTTTTTAATTGGGGAGAGTGTTTGGTTTGGTTTTGTCTCACCTAAACAATTTGCCATAATCAATACAAATTCACAAAATATTTCTGTTAGCCTGATTTGGCATTTTTTTGGCAAAGATAAAAAGCAGCTTTTTCTGACAAATTTTGCCTCACTCAACAGCCTGGGGTCAAAATCATCTGTGAAAATGAGACTGCATCCTTGATTATTTAGGCCCTCCAACGCTGAATGGGGCAACATCATACTACCTTTAAAAATTTAGGCACTTGTCTTTATGCCTCAATTACCTTTCTGGGAATGGCTCAATAGCACTTCCCTAGTTCACAAGGATGTTTTGAGCATAAATAGATTGAATATTTTGATGTGCTCAGATATTAATACCTGGGATAGATAGATAGATTCTGTCACCACCATTTAACACTGTGTGAAGGATGAAAAACAGAAATATCGAGACAGCAAAGAGAGAAAGATAGAAAAACAAAGTGGCCAAGTAACTGTCTATCAGCAAAACTATATGAGGGTTCTGAATTCAGATCACATTCAAGTGGCTCCATCTCTTCACAGTTGGGCTCTGTAATTAACCGTGTCTGCTCCTAAGCTGCAATTTAGGGCAAGTTGGCTTGTTGTAGACAGGTGTGGATTACTTCACGGGCCAACTGGGCCCATGCCCATGGGTCAACCACAATGTGGGTGCCCTCCACTCTGCCAGCACTGCAGGGGGAAAGAGTAGGCCAGGCTCTGCACTTCCATCCTTTCTCTGGGCCAGCAGCTCTGCCCCTGGGGGTGGGATGGGCTGGCTGCGGCCCAATTGGTCAGCCCCCAGGGGTGGTTCAGCCGATTGGCAGGTGTAAGCCAGCCCCCACCGCAGTCTAAAGCCACATCACACAGATCAGTCGCTCCACCCGCCTGCATCAGGGCCCTAGGCTGTCAGGGGAGGCCCCAGGTGTGGGGAGGCCCATGGGCCCTATGGCTCCTGATCCACCTCTGGTTGCAGAGCAATATGCATTGTGCGTTAATTTAAATGCATTGCTTTAATCAATTATTTTTATTGATATATTTCTCATCTTGAGTTTGGATCTTAGAGAACTGAGTCAGTAAACAATATTCTTCTACGGGATTCAGCCTTCCAATTCCCAACTCATTTAAAATAGATCAAGCAATGTGTGACTTACAAGATAAATGCCATTTGTTGAGGAACAACTCAGTAGCTAGGTATTTTAGGTGTGTCGGGGGGGAAGGGACAGATTAAAACTGCTGATAGTTGTTATGCAAAGAAGAAAAACAAAGAAAAGTACTCAACAATTTCTGTGTTAGGCTTTGAACAATTTTAATTTCCATTTTACTGTAACTCTTCACATGTGTTTGAAGAGCCACCTGTTTCCTCTACTTTCTTTTATGCTTTTTTGGCACTTTGTGTAAAGAAGGGCAAAGGTATCACTGCAAAGAGAGTTTCTGAAGAGTATCGCAGCCTTTCTTCAGAGGTCATTAATCCTTTTCCACATTCTGCTTCCCATTTAATTCTCAGGCTGAACCTTGTGATATGTCCTATGGACCCATACCATACCACACCACACCATGAAAACCCACTTCAAAAAGATACGCAGCCACACCTGCCTAAAAGCATGTCCTTAAGTTTCATCCATGGGACCAACATACTCATTTGCGCTGAGAAATCCAGAAAACATGTACACAGGTAGTTAGGCATTCAGCCCTTGGTTCAGCAAACCTCATTTGCTTATGCTTAAATTCTGTTGAATTCACATTAAAGTTAGAGAAGGATGTGCTGAAGCATTACACTGAGAGGAGTATTAGTCACCCAAACTGCTGAATAAATATGGTATTTGCTAGCTCAGTGAGTGAAATTAATATTTTAACTTTCCACAATCTGCCCTCCCAAAGGCTTGTCTACCTGTTTTCCTTCAGAAAAAAATTATCTGAATTAACCGATCATGTGAATTTATGGTGGTTTAAATGGAAACTCCGTTGTATGTGAACATCTTGAAAGTGAATTAAGCTAAATCAAATTAAGGCCATTTTTATTCTTAATAAGCGTGTCAACATAAGGATTTAATACAGTTTAATTAACAAATGTTAAAAATTAACTTTTAATAATTTTCCTGAGCATTTTCATGTAGAGAAACCCTAAACTCAGTGCTTCCCTTTTCTTTATTTGTGGCAGTGATTCCCAACCTTTTCTCTGCCATGGCACACCTTGATGCATTTAATTATTTTGAGGCACACTGCCATACAGTCTCTAAATGAACTCTTAAATATTCATGAGCCAATCTAGAACTCTTCAAGTCATTTTTCAAAAAATTCTATGGCACACCCGATCAGGCCTGATGGCACACCAGTTGGGAAATGCTGCAGTAAGATACCCTTCCGAATCTCACCCATTGATCTCCAAACACCGTCATATGTCGAAGTACTGATGCCTAGTAATTTTATTAGTTTGTCATCATTAGTTAACAGAGTGACAAACATGTTGGAAATGGAATTTGGTATGTACAGTTACCATAAAACATTGTATGAAAGCACTATTTCTAGTTTCTAAGCTTAACATTTGTTTTATATCTTCCCATTCTTTGGTAAGGCATCATGGATTTGTTTGGGTGGCTTTTTTCCCGTCTAATTGATGGGTTTGGATGAATACCCGAGCAAAGTCTGTATGCCAAAATATAGGTAACATGAGTGTACAAATGAAGCAGAGGAAGTGGTTAAATTGTTATCGTTTTGTACATATACGTATGTATATTTTTTGTTTATTACAGCCATAACGATGTCATTCTCTGAAGCATATGTAGAACTATAAATTCATTGACTTAATTGATTTTATACCTTGAAACATGACCAGTGCTTAAATAAGCCATAATTATTATATATTTTGTGCAGTCAGTCTCCACATTAGGAAATTTGTATAAAAATGGTTTGTGTCTTTTTGTCTTTTTTCTAAAGATAAAACAGAAAGCAAAGTTTTAGAAAGCAGCATGAAGGAAAGTAGAAGAGTTACTAGTAATCTTTGTATTTTGATTTTCAGGGTTTTTTACTTGATATCATGAGCTCTTGACCCTATGGATTTTTAATGACAATTATATAGGGCTAGATTAACCCTTGTCTTACTTGCCTGGATGGGGAAATGAGGAACCTTCTGACTTTGTCTCAGCCCGCTTAGATCTTGGGTCAAGTGCTGAATGCTATGCCTACACCCCCTGATATTTTGTACTGAAAGCAAGTGGACAGATAATTCTGGCTTTGTTCCTCTTATTTGCTGGCGGGAGACAAGTGGAGATGTAAACTGCACTTTTTTAAGGGTTTTTGACTTTACTTTCTCTTGGGAGTAAGAGAGAATCAGGGGAAAAAATTGTAACAAGTGTGCAAGTGATTCTGTGACTCTTATAAATCCTAAAGATTGCTCTAACCTTTAACCTTTACCAGTATCATGGACTCATTTGCCTGTTTCATGAATCCACAGTGGCATCTGCCATTTGCAGACCCTCAGACACTTTGTAAACTGCAGTTGAACATTTAAGTTTTCAAACGTGGCTTGAACAAAGATCTGTAGATGTACCTGCAGCTTTCCATATTCAGTCAATTTGAAATAGGAATGAAATGAGATAGAAAAATGTATGCATTTGGGCTTCTCTGTAGTCAATGACTAAATGCTATTTGCCCACACAAACATGTATTTTTATGGCTGCAAATGATTGACTGTGGATGCAAGATTGTGGGTATAAATATAAATCTTCTTTTTGATAATGTGGTCCTTCTTATTAAGAATTTAACTACAAAGGTTTAAGATTCAGTGAGTCTGTTCATGAGAAACTTCCAAATTTGCAGGGTGGTTTCAAAATAGATCAATTATTACTGCCCATATTGCCCATATTCATTTTTTCCCCCTTAAATAAACATTTTGTTGCATCAGCAATTTCCATTCAGTTTAAGATACTACTCTCTTTGAACTTTTCCAGTTCTGCCATTGTGTCTGACTACAATTTTGCTTAGGTAGACTTACTGCTTATGGATGTAAATTTCATATGAACTGCTCAATCATTGCTGACATTCGTTGATCATAGTGTGAACTTCTTGAGACTGAAATATTAACAATTTGTGCCTTGAAAGCGGTAAACAGAAAACAACCCTGTTGGTCGTCCCCCCCCACCCCCAACCCCGATCAGTAGACAAAAGGCTCTTTTTCTTTCCTGCAGAGCTGCACTATTATTTGTTCCCTGCAAAATGGAGAAATGATGGTCTGCTCATGGTTTGGCAAAGGATTGGGAAGTCAGGTGATCAGTTTTCTTCCTTCAGTTCTGACATTAGCTCAATAGCTGAAAAATCCTGTAAAGACACTTTGCTTCTCTCCGCTTCAGATTCACCATCTGTTAAATGGGGACAATTAGATTTACTAAAGCTGGTTTGGGGGGGGTTTTTTAACTATTTTTTTTTTTGCAAAACAGTGTCAACTGTTGACATATATATTGTTTTTCATAAAACACATTGTTTTTTTTCTGTTTGAAATTTTTAGCAAAAAATCAAAGAGGAAATTTGGGTTTTCATTAATTTAAAAATATTAAGCACTCAATATTTTATATTTTTAAAAATTAAATATGAGAGAAGTTGAAAAAATATATACATAGAAAAATAGGTCAGTTTTGAACACTTTGAAATGAAACCAACTTTGAGATTTCACTATATTCCATGAAAATAAGTTTTCATTCTTGATCAACCATGATATTAACTTTTTCTATTATCATAGTAATCTTATTTGGAAGTGGAGTCCCATAGTGGCTTTCCAAACACAAAGATGGACAAAGTCCCTGCCCCAGAGATCTCACACGCTGTGAAAAACTTACAATATAAGACTGCTGCCAAAGTAAGTTTGTTTTTATGCCTAGTGCCCTTAACTATAACTTTTATGTTACTATTGCAGTTAGAGGTCCATACTGAGATCCTGTTGTGTTAGGTGTTGTACAGACACAGAGTGAGAGAGACTTCCTGTCCAGAAGAGCTCGTAGACTAAATAGACAGCATAGACAAAGAGTGAGAGGGGAAAACAGAGGCCTCAAGAGTTGAAGTGATTTGCCCAAACTGCACAGCAGACTTGCAGCTGATTTGGGAAAAGAAGTAAGGATTTCTCTTTCACAGTCCACTGTCTTACCCACTAAACTAAGCTCTCTCTCATTCATTTTGCCTTTAAAGATGTTTTTATATTTATACTAAATCAGGCATTTTTTAAAAAATGTGTTTGTGATTTAGTCCCTTTTTAATCCTTCTTCCCTTTCCCTTCCATTGAATCAAAATTGCATCTACTGTCAACAAGCAAAAACACCATCGTAAACATCTCTTCGTTGATGAAACCAAAGTCATTGCACATTGATATTACTCTGCAAGTAACCCTTAGCCAGAGTTTATAGCAGGGAGGAAATGCAACCAGTATTAAGCCTGGTTTTCTAAAGTATTATTCCTCATCCAATAGTGATTTAGGACGATCGGGTTTTGTCCAGTATTTTCTTGTAGAGCCATGATGCCCAGAGAAGTCTATTTTACAGAGTGTGCCACGTGTACAGTAAAGTACTCTGTAGATGCAGCAGTGGCCACCAAAGTTTACCATCTTGAATGAACATTAGTTTTATATAGACAGATACAATTCAATTGTGTGGGAAGCAATTTGATTAATATAGGCCAAGAAAAAGAGAAGTATTTAACACTGCCTTCTCAAGAGCATATTGGTAAATTATCTTTGTGAGGAAATATCAGAGCTTTATGAAATTCTAGTCAGAGGGAGATGGAGGGAATGAAGATTATGCTGATGTGTTTGTTTTTCTCATGCTGCTTTGCCTGTGTCAGGTTACAGGCCTTGAATACTTTTTGGTTTGTCCATATATGTTTTGTTTGTTAAAGATCACATGCTTATCTAACTTCCTGATCTCCTGTGGGGATTTGATAACCTCAGTGTTTTCTTCATACTGCTTCTGGTGCCTCTGTCATGATTAATGGGCTAACCCACTAGACTGGCCACCTCCAAAATTATGGAATGTGTTAATCAGATGGGCAGAAGACCTCAGGGGGTGCTATGACCTTCGGGGCTAGGGGTCAAACGTAAACAATATGATGAATTCAAGGATTATTGTCACTTCAAACCCAAAAGGAGTAAATAGATAAAGATTAGCATGAATCCTGAGAGGCTGACATGCACTTTACATTTTTATTTCTCATAGTTCGCAAACAAGGTCAAAAGGCAATTTTAGAAGTGTGTGTGTGTGTGTGTGTGTGTGTGTGTGTGTGTGTGTGTGTGTGTTAGAGAGAGAGAGAGAGTAAAAATGTATTTTTTGCATCTTGATGTATATGGTAAAACTATGAGGGGAAAGTAGGGATCCAGAAAATCTGGATTTTAATTCTAGGTATGTCTGTAATTCAAGGAAAAACCCCATCTGACCCATGCCAGATGACTAAGGTTTGTGGGGCTCAGGGAGCTTGAGATCTGGACCCTTTCACCCCATACCATGAGCCGTCGTCACTGGCATAAGGCAGCCACAGGTTTTTCTCTGCTGTGTAGATATACCTTAATGGACTGTGGACAGGTCACTTGGCTCTATGCCTCAATTTCCCAGTCTGTAAAAAAGGGTGAAATGATACTCTTTTATATCAAGGAGGTGATGTAATATGTTCATTAACAACTGCTTTGATTTGCTGTCACGGTCTGACCTGATCCTAAGACTTACACTTCCCTGTGTTTATTTCCCTCCCATTCTGTAAGTTCCCCATCTTCAAGGCATCTGACAAAGTGGGATTTTCTCCTATGAAAGCTCATGCGGTCAGTAAATTTGTTAGTCTTGAAGAGTGCCACAGGACTCATCTGTTTTGCTGAACTAAACTAACACAGCTGCCCCTTTGGAACTTCTAAAGCAATTTGCAATTCACTCCTGGAAGGTGCTATAGACATGCAGATCAGTGTTACTGCCAACACTACTTCTCTGTAACTACCTGACACATTGTACATGTTTCTGATGCAATTTAAAAACATGAAACAGCTTCTGATGTGATTTAAGGCAGCCTTCTTGCAGCTTTGTACTGTCCCAGAAGTACAAAGCAGTTGAATTTGGTGCTGAAGATTGACGCCTTTGTTGTGCCTAGCAAGGCTAAACTGAGCTAACAAACAGTGCTAGATTTTCCATCATACTTCCATCATAGCAGCACATATAATGGAAAATACCTTCTGCATCTTCTTGCTCTATTTATTATTTGCTGTTTATTTCTTTTGCTTTCTGTAATGTCTAGCTGCGGTTCTAAGCACTTTACAAATGGTATAAAATGCAATATATAAATTATCTCTACGTAAGCTGTTTGCCAGGAATGTCTAGGGAAAATATAAGGTCAGGCACACAGTTCTCTGCAAGGTGCACTGTATAATCACAGCACTTGGGCCAAGACAGTGAGAAATAAGACCCTTGGCATCTGTGTAAGACCTGGACATAGTAAGTCAGATTCTTGTCCAGTAGAACCCTGAATTGCTTAACTGAGTGAAGGATGTGGCCCCAGAAAGGAACTAAATAGGCCAAGGATGAGTAAAGTGTAATAAAATGGCTTAGAAATAACTTGGCATTTACTTCAGGTGAAATTCAATGTTTTCTGCATATAAGGACAACCATTCGACAGGGCATGTTCCTTGGGAAATGTTTTGTAAGCATGATCTCCCACCATCCTGCAGTAAATAGCTAACAACTGCAGTACCTGGGGCCTATCTGTGTTCTGCTGCATCCTGTTGATTGAGGCAAGGGACCCAGAGTGGGAAGTGCTGCACTCTCTAAGGGTGCGTAAGCATTTATAGCCCATATTATTTTTTTTAAATCCAGATTACATTTTGATGATGATGATGATAAAAAAGAAAAGAAACCATTTTGCATGAAAACATGTTTTAACTGTATTTGTAACATTCAATAAATAAATTACAGGTTTGATATCATTTAGAAAGAACTGCGAGTGATTTATTCGGTTATTAACTTCACACGCTTGGAAGAATGAATTAAACACCAGTCCCTGTTGCAGTCTTTTGGATTATTCTGCCAGAATATACCGCTTAAAAGTTTTGGCAGCTCAGTGTGAGTTGCATGATAAGCAGGAGAGAGTTTGGTGGAAGCTGAAGCAGATGTGTCTGTATTCTGACAGTTTACAGCATCTTATAAATTCCATAAAATGAAAATGAATTATGTATTATTGGGTTTACATAAGGTCACCAGGTGACCTCTGACCCTTCTCTTTTCTCATTTGGCTCAATTATTAGATGAAATGACAGATTTGATCTCTTTTCAAATTGTATTAGAAAGAGCCTCTTTATTTTGCCCTCTAGCAGCAATCCTCTGACAGAAGTAGGCAAGTGCATTAATTATGATTGATTTAGTGGGTCTATATGGTGATTATTTCTAGAATTCTGCTTCTATGCCGAAACCTTTTGACCTCTCTCAGGCCACACAGCAAATGAAATCCATAAGAAGATTTACGAGAGGACTGACCAGTGCTGCAGTTTTCTTTCACTGTTTGCACTCAAAACACTTCAGGACATCCAAGCAAATCCAAGGATTGAATTACCAGGATACTCTATAGCTAAGACATTTAACAATCTGACATCGTTGTTTAAAGAAATTGTGTGTGCTCTGTCCAAAAATGGAAATGAATTAATGACACCCAGAAAATCCCTCTCTTCAGTTGATAGTTGTGCAGGAGGATTTATTTATTTATTATTTTTTACTTTGTAAAATAGACACATTGAAAATTTCGGGATCAGATGCCTGATATCAAGAGACAATCCTTTTCTTTTCAGTGTATTAAAAATGACAGTACTAATTAAAGAAATAAAGAAAAGGGACCATTGTCTGTTTCAGCGTACGGGCTTGAATTACAATGAGTTTGAGATGAACAGAAGGAGCTTAGCTGAAGTTTTAAAGTATCTCCTCACAATTTGTATGGAGAAATATTTCAGGAAAGGAGCCCAAATCATACATCCCATGTACTCTTAGACAGGAAGAAGCTGACACCTACCAACACAAAAATAAAGTTTTGAATATGTCTGAGACAATGTAATATTTAATGTTAGTTTTGGGGGAATTCATGAGTTCAGTCATATTTTTGCTGCAAGTATTTGCTTTGCAGTGGGAATAGAATATAAGTAATTCTCTGGACTTTTTGGCAAAATAATGTTTTTTCAGATGTCTGTTTATTATTCAGAGGCCTGTTTTTCCCTTAGTGTTTGTTTTATAAATATTATTGATGATAAACGCATGTTAAAAAAATAAGTAAAAGCCAGTGTCTGAAACCAAAGCTGAGATCTGTGTTCAGAAAGATGAAATTCGTGTTGTGCATTTATTTTTATTCACAACTCTGTACTCATTAATTTTTTTTATAGTCTAGTGGAAGTTGGGTTCAGAATGCTCAGCTCTATTTCCAGCTTGACCAGGATGATCTTGGATAAGTCAAATTCTTTTAGGTATATGGTAACAATGCTGTGCAAATGCAGTATTTCTAGCTTTGCGTGTATGGGTAATATTTTCACTTCACAATCCCATTGTTATGAGTGGCAGGAGACTGGATATATTTATACAGGACAGGTGAATGGTTTGCATGAGTTCAAACAACACTGTTCTTTGGGGAAAATTCTTCCTTTGGACAGCAATGCTGGTGGCTTTTTGGTGGTTGTTCATTAAGGAAGTAAGGAACATCCAGAACTATTGCATGGCACGTGTAAGAACTGCCCAAAATTGCACTCTGTGAGCTGCTATTTACATGCTCTTTGTGGGAGCCAGTCACTGGCAGAGTGGGGAAGAAGAAGGGAGGAACTATGGCTTCATCTCCTTGTCCTGCTGGTCAGCAGAACTTGCTATATTCTGCAGGCTTTCAGCATTGGAGAAGTAAATAGTAATCACAAGAGCTGTATGTCTGTGTCCTTTTTTTCTTCAGGAGGAATAACTTTTAAGAAAATTGATGTGGAGGGCAATCTTTGGATCCCTTTCATAGTGTTCAACAATGGGCATCTACCCTTATTCAATACCACCAATTCAAAATACTAGTGTATGTGGTGTAAATGTAGCATTTTATTACATTTTTCTTTATAATTTTTAAAGATGAGTGTGTCTTCCATAGCTATAGCTAATGTGCACTTCCATCTCTGTTTTTCCCAATGCAGCTTAAGACAACACATAGGATTGTCCTTCTTCAAGGTTCCTAGGTGCTTGTTCAGATGAGTTCAAACAAAATCAGCAATTTGTTATGCTGCAGCCTTCTCTAAAACTGCAAAGAACTAGTGCTCAGTGAATAGATCATGATCCATTTCCATTCAGCATATACATGTTTCAACTGATATTTTTCCTATGGGCTAAATATCAGAAGAAAACTAGTAGGTCTAAATATATGATTAAAAGTGATAGATGACTAAAGACCGAGTATAGGAAAAAGTGGCAATAGATTATTTGTATATCTAGATAGTTACTTCCTGATTTAGATATATTGTTTTTAAATTTCTTTCAACCTTTCTTTATTACTAACACAGCTATTTTATTTAGATAAAAATCAATTCAGAATAAGAAAACCAGGAGTGAAGGTACTTTATGTGGATTCTTAGCTAATTAAAAGGTAAAGAAAAAGATCATATACTCAAAGATCATATACTTCTTATGTGCTAATAAGGATAGTGCTTTAATATCTATACTTGGAATAACACAACATAACTTTACAATTTAAGACTAGTGACAACAATTCAAGAAAATAGCAGTGGCCAGGATCCTCAGTTGGTGTAAATTATTGAAGTCAATGGAACTGTTCCATTTTACCACAGCTATGTATATGAGCCAAAAAAACCAAGGAGTCTTGTGGCACTTAAAGACTAACAGATTTTTTTATTTATTTATCACATGAGCTTTTGTAGGAGAAAATCCTACTTTGTTCAAAGCGTCTGACGAAGTGGGATTTTCTCCTACGAAAGCTCATATGATAAATAAATCTATTAGTCTTTAAGTGCCACGAAACTCCTTGGGTTGTGTGGTGTTTTTGGTTTTTTTTTCCCCTTTACTAGACTAAAGCAGCTGCCCCTTTGGAACTTGGCAAGGTATATGAGCCAATTTCTTTGCACAGCAAATTTTTCACAAAAGCCCATGTCTGTGAGGCTTCACTCATACCTAGTGAATACCAGATGATAGATTTGTGTGTCTCTCATGTTGTGGAGTGAACTTTGCAGAAATATCATTATAAATATCCAAAATATCATCGTCAATAAGAATGCTACAAAAGCTGTCACCCATGTCTCCTACAGTGTGCACTTAGTTCTTGCAGTTTGCCTTCCAAAATTGTTATGAAACAAGCTAATTTTTGAGTGATATATAAGTTTTAGACAGAAAAGTGCTTAATGAGCAATAATTTGTTGAGTCTCCTGTGGCACTACTCACTGTCTGAATTAATCTTTCCAGCCGTGCATATTTCAGTTGTGGAGCATGTGCGGAACCAAGAGAAGCACAGCAGATGTCTTTGTATATCAAGTTAGCTGGCCTCTCAGCTCACTGCAGGAGACCTCTGTAACACAGACCCTGTGATGCTGAAAGATTTGGTTTGATCATCGCCATGCTTTGCCGCTTGCTTTGGTGACAGCATGACAGCCAAACTAGCCCTGTCTCTTCCTTCACTGATCTTACCTCTTTCAATGAACCTAACAAGGACAGTCATTTTATAACCTGTCTCAGAAGGTCTTTGTCAGATTTGTTCACTCTCCATCTGTGAGGTAGTGTCTTTTAGTTCCACATTTTGCCTGTATTAAGATTTCTTTTTTGGTAAGTCTTAATTCCCAGGCAATATTCAACATAGTTAGTGAACATAAATTCGCAAGCAAATTTATGTTGTTACATAATACAGTACTTCGTTACCTACTGGATAGCCACACAGTGTGTACATGCAGTGTTTGAAACTGGCAGGGAGCTACAAAAGTGGTTGATTATGCGGCTTGCTGATCTGAACCATTTAGTATATGGTAAGGAATTCTGAACAGAACAAAATTGTGATGTGACTTCTGTGTCTTGCCACTGGAAAGATGCTACTGTGTTTCATTGCACATATCTTTAAGTACCTGAGACACAAGCTCCCATCCTCTATGAAACAGCCCGTATTTGAATGTCATTCTTCTAGTGATATATAGATATATACACTCATTTAACCAATAGATTACTTAATCCTCTTCATTTCTTTCCATGAGACTAGTCATCCTGAACATCCCAAATTCACAAACCTGCAAATACAGCAGTCTGCAATAAATTCACATTTGCAAATGCTGGGTACCTGGTAATGGTTGCAAATGTGTACTCTACCTATGTCAAAAGGTAAACCATGTGCTTGTATTACTGATGATAGAACCTGAGCATTGCAAGGTAGAGCCACAGATCATAAGTTAAAGAAAAATCTCTACAGAAGTGACTGGCGGGTTGCATCTTTTTTTGAGTCATGTGCTAGAGCAGGGGTACTCAAATGGCGGCCCGCGGTCCACAATCCGGACCGCAAAGATGTTTCTGGTGGACCGCGGCAATGTTCCCTCTAAGGGGAGAGGGCAGCTGAGCAACTCCAGTTGCTTGCTGTGCTGCCCCCCCCGCTCACGGCATCAACCCCCCCCGCTCCCAGCAGTAGGCCTACCCTAGTTGCCCGTGGACCCCGATGAATGGTGGAAGGCTGAATGTGGACCGGCTCACAAAAAGTTTGAGTACCCCTGCGCTAGAGCATGTCATTGCCATACAAATGTCTTGTATCCTGTCCAGTAAAGAAGGGTGGAATGCGATCTCCCAGATATGCACATTCTCTCACACTCCCACAGCTATGTAATGACAAATTTCAGAGTAAAGTGGATGTACTTTAGGGAGAGCATGCATGTGGGAGACCTCAGCTCTTCTTTGAGAGAGAGCAAAATGTTTCCATTACTAATTATCAAAAAATAATGGGTGACGTGTTTGGTACCTCAGTTTGGTACCAATGAGATTAATAGAAAAGAAGGAGTTAGTTCATAGGGGATGGATGTGAGGGAGAATGTAGCATAACTTAAGAGCAAGACTACGTTAAAAATGGCTCATCCCCAAAACGAGTAATTTACGTATTTCTGCAGTCACTGGAATTCTTCAGATAATCACATCTATTTTTAAATACTGTAGTATAATTCCACTTATTATTTTCCAAAAATAAGCTATCCCAACCAACCATTAATTGTGTTTTTAAGATTTTGATCAGCTCAGATGAAGATATTCTTCAAAGTAAGCAAAAAGGTGGATGAATATGTATATACCCAACTTTGCACATCTTAGTGAACAACTAATAATTGCATGGCATCTAAGTTATTAGCTTCATGCATTTAATGCAATCCTAATATTTTGCACTGTTAGTTTGTACTCTGCTTCTAGATGACACAAGCTCACAAATGGGAAAACTATGGAAAGACAATGTTTTTTCGGTTTTTAGACCTTGGAGATTTTCCACTGGGTATTTATAACCATCATATTTCTCAAGACATAAAAGCCTTGAAGAAGAAGAAAAGGCAGAAAGAAAAATGTGAAAGCTTCTCCCATGTTTAGGGATATTGATGTACAACCATTGCAAAATTAAATGGCACTTCTATACATGACACACAAATTGGCTTCTGCAAGATTGTTATATTATGAACTGTTTGCCAACAAGTTTGTGAATTAGAAAATAATATGTACAAGATTCTTCAGAAATACCACTGATATTATTGAACTATCAGCATCACTGATGTCAGTTTTGACCAGTAGTGAGAATATCAAACTCATGAACCAGATCTTTGACCCCTGTTATGGCTGCTTTGTGCTGTGTTCGTAGCCAAAAAATTACCTATGTACAGATATTCTGTATCATCCACTCTCCCTCCCCTCCTTGTGTAAAGGGCATGCTGGGGGAATAAATGGGGGATTGGAAGCTGTTCACGAGAGAGATCTGTGTTAGGTCACTGCTTCTGGCAAAACTGAGTTGAGAGCTCTGTACAGCTCAGAATTCAGTCCTGTGTCTTACCATATTGATAGAAGTTTGCTTAGATGGTCTGCAAGAATAAATGGGAATGATATTAGTGTGTGATCAGTCTAGACCTGCAAGAGCCCTCATATGACCGTGTTAGAGGTCTCCTAGGAGAAGAATGCAAATTATGATAAACGAGTATTGTTTATTTAAGTGTAGTTGCATTGGGCTTGAGCCTTGGTTGGCTTAGAACTATCACACTCGTTACATTTGTGAGCTAATGCAAACTGCATCAGAGATTTCTCAAGGATTTCTGTTTTATAGCCAGGTTGTTTTGGGAGCACATGTGGGGAGAGGACTAGGTATCTGGGTTTGTTGGTTTAGAGCTGCTTTCACTTAACTTGGATCAAAATGAAAAGAAAATGTATCACATTTGAATACTGACACAAACTAATGAGTTGGTTTTCACTTCTGTCATCCACAAATCCCTAAGTTTATAATACCACATGTATATTAATGGATAGATTTAATGATATATATATATTTCTGTCAAGAAGCCCTAAATTACTTTTGCTATCACAAGGCACAAAATGATGATGTATTTCAGTGAACAAAAGAAGGTTGGTTACACTTCCAGTGCACATAAATTCTTTGTTCTAAAAACATCAAGGCCTTTGATACAGTACAGTGCTTTTCAAGAGACTTGCTAATGAAACTGAAACCAATGGGGAGGAAAAAGAGCATCCTGACATTGCAGATCCATGTCACATTCTCTCTGCCCGCTTGCTTCTCTGCTGGAGATGGTACTGCCTGACCCACTTACTTAAGTCATTTTGAACCCAACAACCCTATGAAATTCTGAGGACAAAAGCAACCAAACTGTATGAGTGTGAAAAGTTTCATATTTCAAGCCAATTAAATCTGGGGGATTTCTAAGTACATTTTTTTAAGCTACAATAAAGGTACTGTCTATTTGATACCCATTTACTTTTCAGATGGTTGGCTGGCTTCCTTTCGATGTTCCCCCCACACCTCGTACTCCCATACACTACAACTAACCGGTTGACCACTCTGTCATTCTCCAGTTGGTTTCTGCTCTGTTTCCATCGAGAGGCTGATATTCCCATTAGCAGACTGACCAAGATTTCAGAGCAATAAACTCTCGGGTCCATCATAATTTACAGACCCTGAAATAAAGAAGGTAAATATTTTATCCACTCAAAATAACAGCCAAGAAACCTGAAGTAAAAGAACTACATTACAGAGTTACAGAATTACATTACAAAGTCAGCAGTCAGAGTTAGGAAATGCTAAAGTTATCCATGCAACCTTAATTTAGCCACCTCAGGGGAAAAAATACTATGTGATTTATCCCATACATTGTCCTGGTAGGGCTCTCTTTCCTAGATGTCCACCAGACTGTTGTGTTGGCTCCCAATTTGCTGGACTTGTATGCTCTCAGTGGTTCCCAGCCTGTGGTCCGGGGACCCCCAGGGGTCCACGAACATGTTGCAGGGTGTCCACGGAGCCTCTCGCTACTGGGGCTGGAATCTAGCTACAGCCCCTATGCTCCCCACCAGGGCTCCCTTTCCCGTCCCGTGGCCAGATCCTGGCAGGGGGATGTGGTTGTAGCGGCTCCCTGGCAGGGGCAAGGGTAGGGGGCCATAGCTGCTGCGGCTTGGCTCACCAGCAGTGCGGGCCATGGTAGCAGCAGCACTGCTCGCCAGCTGTCCCAGTGGCATCACCAGAGTGATGCAGGCCAGAGTCTGCCCATATGGGCCAGATTACATAATCATCCAGGGAGGCTGCAAAAAAAAAAAATTTTTTTTTTGTTTTGTTTTGTTAAAAAGGGGTTCCCAGCCTTAAAAAGGTTGGGAGCCACTACTCTAAGATTTCCTGAGTCTAATTAGTATGCAACCCTTATCTCTTCCTCTGGCCTCTTTCGCACTTTTCTTGGGCACTGGCACTTGTATGGTCTAGCTCAGGGATGGCCAAACTTACGGAACTCAAGAGCCACACGAGTGGTTTATTAAACCTTTGAGAGTCGCACTGAGGCATATAGCCATATACTTGTACCTACTCCAAAATTACTAAGTTTAAAATTCATTGCACACTTTAATTTTGTCATAAAAAAGGGCAAATGTTGATTTTACTAATGTCAGATTCTAATAATTACTTAAGGTTACCATGAAAATTAGGCCTATACAGTAAAAACTTAGCTGATGCTTGATGTAGAAGACTGCAAGCTAGTGGTCAGTATTTAAATTTCCAAACATGCCGTGCTTCTCCCCGCTATACCCGACTATGTCACTGCTTCTCCCCACTATCCTAACCCCCTCCTGAATTCCTAGGCTGGGGCTGCTCTCCTAAATTGATTTGCTGACGTTCTTCTGGTAGCCACACTTTTTCATTCAAGAGCCACATGTGGCTCCTGAACCACAATTTGGCCACGCCTGGTCTAGCTAGTCTAGGTTCCCTAGGGCCATTGTTTGACCCCTCAGACTTCCCACTAGTGCTTCCAGTATTTCAGCCATGTGTAGACTTTGGATTTACATTAAACTGTGATTTGTTCCCTTCCTTTAACCTTCCCACCTTCTTATCTGTTGTTCTTCACTGTTTGAATCAAAACAACTGGCTTGGTTTGCTGAAAAACTCTGAACTGACCTTGTGACTTGCCCTTCTCCGCATTTATCTATTATCTTCCATACTGTGGTTTCCATTTTGTTAGTCTTTAAAACTGCCACTGGACTCCTTCTTTGTTTAGTTGAATTAGACTAACATGGCTACTCCTCTGGAACGTTGGATTTACTGTTTAACTCTTCAGAGGAACATGATAGTGAAAGCAAGTAGACTTTACATAGGATTCCAAAACAAATGACTGTTTACTTGAGGGTAATCTACACTGCTCCATATGGTTGCAAGGGTCACCTTCATTTTGGCATTTCCTAATTCTTTGGTTCTTGACTTTTGTAACTTTAAAAATCTGTTGTTGTTTTTTTTTTTAAATAAATTGTTAACTTAAAATATCCCAGAAATTCTATCATTTGGATTCATAGTCATGCCCACTGGGGGTCATCAGCAGGGTTCAGAGATTTAGACACAGCATATATATCTACCATTCGACCTAATAGAATAAAATAGGAACAGCAGTAGTAGGCTGTTAATCTTCTCTTTAGAAGAGAGACAAGATACACTCTTTGCAAGTACGAGTCAATTCCAGGTGATGTAGGAGAATGTTCTCTAGTAGTTATAGACATTTCTGCCCCGTGCCCCTAGTCTGTCTGTCCATCTCTGCTTCAGTTCACCCCCCTAACTGCCTGGCCCCTTCCCCTCTCTTTTCTGCTTACTCTCATCCTTTGACTCCTGCAACTCTTTCCCTGTCATCCCCCTCTCAATTCTCAGCCTTATGCGTTCCAGTGTGTCTGTTCCTTATTGTCCACCTCACAGCCTGCACACCAGCAAGGGGCAGTCGAGAGTCAGGTAAGGCAATTTCCTGTGCTCAGTTTGTGTGCTGGTGACCTCCAGCAGCAAGGAGGAACAATTGCTGGAGAAGAGCGGCTCAGCCTCAGGACAGAGGACTCCCAGCCTGTCTGTGGGAATAGCTCACACACAGTTCAGTCAACACCTGAGGATTGCGAGGGGACAGAGCATGATGAATACAAATGAATTTAGATATAAAAAGCTAAAGGGGAGGGTTTTCCTGGTTTTAGGAATGTCCTTTCAGCCAAACCTGTGAAAACTTGCCAAACATCATGAAGTCATAAAGAGCCTAAAGAATATCAGTTCACATATCTCTAGACTTTCCAAATTTGGCCTCTAAATTCAAAGTCCTAGCTCCCAAGCACAGTGGGATGAACTAGAGCTTCTCAATCAAATAGTTGTAATCAGTTTTTAAAATGGCAGAAACAAGGTATCTTCCTCAGTTTCCTAGGAAACAGTTTAACTGTTTTAGCTGATGAAACTTCAAAAAACCAACCTGAGGCAGAGGCAGAATAGAAGATGTTTGTCCAAGTGGTTAAAGTGTAGCAAAGTACATAAGCAACTGAAAACACGGATTTCTAATAGGTCAAGCGTCAAGCAACCTTAACTGTTGGCAGTGGTACTAACAGCTCTACTTAAAATAACTCTCAGTTGTATAGTGGCTTTTATCTGAGAACAGCGAACCACTTAACTGACATTATGTAAGCCTCACGACATCTCTGTGAGAGAAGGTAATCAAAACTTCTGTTAAGAAGGTCTGCCTGGTTTTGTGTCTTGATGGAAAAACAGGTAAAGTTCACAAAGCTGAGCATGACCAAATCAGTTTTGAATTTGTCTTTAAGTTTCCCATTTCAGTGTGAAACCAGGTGAATTGCAGTGGTATGACTGAGTTTCATTTTGTGTGTTAGCTGGGACCTGAAATTCAACATGTGAGAACCACAGAAACTTCCAAGAAAAGAAAATATTTTCACATAATCTGGCAGTAACTGATAGGAAAGCAACGTATGAGAACCAAATTATCAATCACTAATATCATTTTTAATTTTGGGTACCTCTCTTAGGCAACTATGGCCTAATTTCAGAGGCAAAGAGCATCTGAAACGTCAGATGAGGTCAAAAACAGCCACAGGTTCTCAGCCTTCCAAGAATCACACCATAGAAGTCCAAGGTTGGACAACCAACCAACCAAAGTTTTATATGTATATCACATCTACAGTGGAGAAAACAAACTAAATAACATGTTTTATGACACTTTAGCCAATTACATCAGGTTCACCCTTTGTGCACATTGACAATGATTGGTTGCCAATAAGAATTAATATAGCTCTTAATTTCACCTCATACTGTTCTACCAATTAAAAAATAGAGACCTGCAGTCTTGAAGAATGAGCAGAGTGCAAAAGTTTGCTTGTGAACAGCTGCTTACTTGTCAGGTAACATGTTGCTGCTTTGTTTGGCAGAATTCTATAATGTACTATTCAAATTCAGTCTTCTTAATTTCATTAACTTGTGAGCATTAGAGTCTGAACAAATAAGCCCTCTCTAATTCCCTAATGTCGGTGGAGTTGATAGTTCTGAATGCTTATGAAACCAAGTGATTGTAATGTAGTACTATGGGAATTATAATTACATGCAAGCTCAGTCACCACTTAGAAACTTAATGTACATGGTGATATTTCTTGGTACCTACCATCTCTGCTCAGTTTTTTGATGATTACATAAATGGGAAAGGTGTCTTTGTTACTGAAAGTTGGTAATAATAATAATGGCATCTAAACTGATCTCTGCATGAACTTGTATTGTGCAAAATAGATATGAAAGACTAATGGAACCCCTACATTCTTTCTCCCTCTTGGGGGAATGTGCATGTCCTTTGACCTTTAGCTATTAAAAAATGGTTGGACTGTTTATAAAGGAGCTTTAAATGGACCCAGTAATCATCTGAATCAAATTATGGGTTCTATCACAACTGAGGCAACATAGTTTACTGACAGAAAACTTAATATAATTCATGTTGGAGTTAAGACAGGTAGAATTACCTTTCCATTGGTGGTAAATTTTGCTGAATTGTGCAATGAAGGTGGTAAAGTTATAGAATGGTAGAAACATTTTCACTTTAAAAGTCCAAAATATATCTCAATAGTTTATACATTTTGTGAAAAACATTGTTTCAGGGCCACATTGGTTCAGGGCAGTCAGGAAAAAAAAACAATAACAATTCCTACACTGCACTGAATCGAAGTACAGTAGATGCTACATGTTGATTTTAATACAGCGTGAACTTTTGATCTGTCCAGCACAAATAAATTATTGTGCAAAGCACCATTGCTGGAATTTTCAAAGCACCGCAAGAATTGGGTATGAGGTTTCTTTAGGGCCCCTTATAGATGCCAGCCTGAGTGTTCTTGCTATCAGTTAAATATACAGGGCTAGATCTTCCTCCTCCATTATAGGTTAGCATAGCTGTATTCACCTTTATCTATGCCGTGTGCTCAGGTCTCAGCTTATTAGAGCTGTTTAAAACTTGGGAAGAGGGAATAAATTCCAAGTTAGAGAGGCCTTCATGATGAATGCATGACTAGCAACTTCCATTCTTATACATGAACTAAGCTCCACTTTGAGAAGAGGCACCTGTATAATCTAGTTTCCTCTTTTAATATTTTTAAAATGATGTTATACATCCACATGCATGAGAATTGCATGATCTATCCCAAAGTCGTGTAGAGAAAAGTGCGAAATAAATCGGTATTTGTTGGGGGGGGGGAGAGTATTGTTTGGGTTTGACTTCATCTTTAATTGCTTATATTTTGATGGCGGCATGAATGAAAATCAACTGGTTTACTTTCCGTGCATGTGGCAAAACAAGCCAGAGCCTGGGAGAGCTGCTTATTCCCGTTTGTATGAAGTGTAATCGAAACTACTAAAATCACACAATGAATAGCAAATAAACAAAGACTTTGTTTGTGAACAACTGGAATTAAGTTTGCATAAAATTTTCCAAATCTCTCAGATAACAGTCAAATTTGTCATAACAGCCTGTTTACAGATAGTTCTTTTTCCTGTTTGTGAATGTCTCTTGGCTGAATTATTTGATACCACCTGTCCACTCATATTTAATCATAGCCCAATCTAATGCTTCAGTCCACGTGTCAGTGTTCAGAGAATTGGTTTCATCAACTCTTGAAGATCACTTGGGTGTGATTCATATGATGGGAACATAATTATAACAGCTTGAAAGATTTTTTAAAAATTGTCACAGGTGGATATAAGATAATGCAATGTTTATAGTGAAAAATTATTGACTCGCTCCTGTGCAATGATGACTGACTCTTGAGAATCATTCATCTCACACTTAATAATCTCCAGCAGCAATGAGACGGGGGCTAGAAAAAGGTACAACACCAACTTTGTAGCCTCTCCTGCGTTCCTTGGCCAGGTAGAGGACTACACATGAGAAAACAGATTGTTTAATACAGCCACACATGGCCCTCCTCTACTCCACCCTGCTGCATGTTCACTGAAAACGTGGGAATTTAATACAGTGGGCAGGTGAGGGGGGGAGGATGATGTACCAACATAATCCAAAACCAGTCTTGAAAGAAGCATGAGATTAATTGATCTGAGGAATTTTGCATTCAATAAAGAAATATCCAAAGCAGGAGTTTCAGGAAAGGAGAGGGAAGGATTAAAAAAACAGATGTTCAAGTGTTCATTACCCAAATCTTTGCAGGAAGCGATTGAATAGAATTACCTAAAAGAGAATGTGGCATTTTAACATTATAGAATCATGTTACTCATGGCAGGTGACATCTATCTCCTGGAGGGAGACTGTATCTCAGAAATACATTTGCTGAGCTGTCTATAAATTCAAATAAACCCCACAATTTAATTTTCAACATATCCATATGTTTGAGAATCAAGCCTTCAGCAGCTGTGAGAACAGTTTGTGTTGATGTTACTGTATCCAGTGAATGAGGAGGAAACAATACCATGCCACCAGAGCTATAGCCAGGTTTGGCAGGGGGCTGTAGGAAAGAATGGATTCGTCCCAGTGTTCTGGGTCTAATTCAAGATCCAGTGAATAGAATTTCCCAGAAGTTCATCCTTTCTTGTTTGGTCAAACGAAACATTTTTCATGGTTTAGAGGAACTATGTCATTACTTAGTTAGAAACACAAAGGACCAATGTGTCATTGTGTACCATGGAAATACAGCCAAGAATCCTCCTGTAAAATAAAATAAAATAAAACCTTTCCTCCTTCAAGGGGGGAAAAACCTAGTAGAATATGCATTCATTTGAGGTCCTGGGTATATATTTTGAATGTATCTGATCTATTATTGTGCAAGAGAGAGCAACACCTGAGACAGCCGCTGCAACAAAAGGAAAAATGCATTATGTGTTTTTTGTTAAAAGAGGCATCTCCAAAATAAGTCTTATATTTTTGTTCGTGACTGATTGTGTTATTGCTGATGAAAAATGATATCTTTATGTAAACTAGATGGGGCTGCGGGAGGTAAATCTTACAAAGCAGCTACCTGAAATGCTGACCAAACAAGTAAAGATGTTAACTATGAGGATTCATTTGCTGTCCTGAAATGTGACTGATACTGTAGCTTGATGAGCATGTGCCCTCATTGTGGCCCTGATTCCACATTCTGTCTCAATGGTCAGGCCCTTGCACCTATATGGAGTGCTGTTTAGGCTGTAGAGTCTTCACATACTTGCAAAGGTGCCAGCCATGAAATTGAGGGTTACTTTATGCATGTTAAAGATCACAGTATGAATCTACGTGTCAAACACTTCAAAGTTTAGGACTTTTCTGATATTGGGTTTTGGTGTGAGTACATCTCTGTTGGAAAGCAGGATAAAATTTGACACTTGATCACATAAATAACAAGAATAGAAGTTGGCTCTGCTGTTAACTCTTTAATGGCAAGGGGCTGGAGATGACTCAGACTACAGCCTCTTCAGAGAAGGGCAAACCAAGAACTCACTTTCAACCTGGACTTGGTTCTGAGCACACTGAAGAATGCAGCGTAGTCTATTCGCTCATTTATTCTCTGAGGTAAGTAGATACAGAACAGGCTGTGTATAGGCAGTGTTGTGGTTCCACTTCCTGATCAGAGCAACTGAGCCAGAGTTTAGGGTAGCAATTAATTTCTTGCCTAGGTCGTCATTAAATCAGTACTTCTAGAGCAAGGAGGCAGCAGAGTGGAAGTATGGCTCAGAGTGGTGTGTCTAGGACACATGGCTTCTCAGGATTACTCCAGGTGCCTTTAACATACCACCTCTTGCCCAGGCCTGTGTCTAGAGTTAGTCTGGGCCAGTGGTCTCAAACATGCAGCCTGTGGGCCGCATGTGGCCCCTAAAGCTATTTCCTGTGGCCCACAATGACACTATCATTACTGATATTTCCAATGCCATTGTATGAAAAGGTTTCAGTGGTGCAGCCCTTGTGCTAACATACTAGTCCTCAAGCAGCCCTGTACTAGTCCTCATGCGGCCCTCACTGTGATTTGAGTTTGAGATCCCTGGTCTAGGCCAAAGGCCATATGGCATGATGGAACAAAAATTGAAGTTTGAAAGCAGGGAGTTAATCAGGCTTGGAAGGTGGCTTATACCTAACTTGACCTGTCTCTTCTGAACCAGTAAGCTTCCCAGTATCATTGATCACTGCCTAACAAATGAAGGTTCTAAACCAGGAAATATCTCATTTCAGGAACTTCATAATTTATAGAACTAGCTAGAACGTTTCCCGTATGGAAAATTTTGACCAAAACCTGAATATGCTAGCTTTTCCAGTAAAAATAGAAAATTTTCAGGAAAACATATTTTTCTGCTAAAAACTGATTCAATTTTCCACTAAAAAAGGTGCTCGATAAAAAAAAAAAACAAAAACCAAAAAAACAAAAAACAAAATAAAAAAAACTTTCAACCAGTGCTAATAGTTTAGAGCTCTGATGAAAGTAAATTTAAATGCTTAAGTGAGTACAGTTCAACACTACAATAGACATGGTGTTACCAAGAAATTCTCCAAAAGGTGTTAATTGGAGATTTCTCCCAGGTAGGTCCTCCCTGACTCAGGTATCTGCTCACCCTGAGCACCCTATCGCACAGTAAATCACCAGACTCGGCTCTCATGAAACGCTACAACTTTATTGTTATGGGAAGATGGGGAAAAGGAATAAAATGGAGCAAGGGGATGTCTAACGATTAACCTTTCCACAATCAACTAAGACAATAACTTGCAGGTACAGCCCTTCCTCTAGACCTGATGGGTTTCTTCCCTATTTCACCCTCCAGCATGAGACCCACAGCCCATTCGGGTTCTTCCTTCCCTTTGGAGACCAAAGCCTCACACCCTAGGAAGCACCGCACCCTTGGACCATCCAAGTAAGTCTGGGGTCTATGGCACAATTGTCTAACACTCAGTCCAGGTAAGTATCCCTCGGGGAGGAAACCTCCCACTGTGCTGCACCAACTCCCTTAGGGTCTAAACACCCCACTCCCAACTTAGGGTCTCACGATCATTCTTCGCTAGAAAGCATTGATCCTGATAGCCACGACCAGGGTCCCACGTGGATCCTGCAGCCTCAAAGCATGGTCCCGGCTTGATACATCTGCTTCCGAGCCTCTTCTAGCCCGTCCTGGAACAAAAGTCCTTTTGCCCCTATATCAAAGTCCATGTACACAGGGCTCAGCTTCCAGAATCACAGTTCAGAGCCTCTGGCCTTCAGAGACTTCCAGATGCACCTGTCCTCTTCTGGCCTACAAGGAGCTCCTAGGTTTCACCCCTGAGCCCTTGATCCAAGGGGACCAAATACTTAGGTGCACTCAGTCCTCCGGGTCTCCAAGGCCTGTGATTCAATTCAAATCTGCCTGAGGAAAGTCAATTCAAAGCCATCCCTGTCAGTTCATGTGACAGAGAGCCTTCTGAGATGCAGAGAAGCAGATGCAGCAGAGCCCTGTCTCCTCAGCGCACACACCTTAAGTACCCCTGGCACCCACCAATCACAGAGCGTCTTTTCCGCGCCAAAAGGTACCCTCCATAAGATTCTATGTCAAAGTTTCCGGACAGTGTGCACACGGCACACTGCAGCCCGTACTCAGTCCTTCCTGTTACCAGACAGACTCCACTAGTTGGCAGACTGCCAACACCTCTATCCATCACTGCAAAGTTGCATTACTAACTTGCGCAAAGCTCTTATTCCAGACCAACATTACACTATACCACTAGCCTTACTACCCCACCGCTGGAGAGGAGCAGTAACAAGTATTGACAATCCATAATAACAAGCCCCAATCAACAGTGCAAGTTAAAATGCATGCATTCAGGCATTATCAAACTACATACTTAACAGGGAATGTTCAAACATTATCAGTTGTAAAATTTTACCAACAATGGATCCAATACTATTATGAAGGATATGTCTCTGGAGGTCTCCTTGAAATATGTGAAGGTCTGATTGACCTTGTGATGCCCTTAGCAGTAGGACTGAGCATGTGCATCTTTCAGTGCCATGCCTGGCATCTCCCCCAGACAGCATGAGGAACAAAACCAGTTGAGAGAATGGTGGCAGTTCATCCTGGAAAAGAATTACCTTGAGAGAAGACCTGTCTTTATCCTGTACCAGCACATCCACTAAAAGACTAAAGAAATAAATGTTCCCAGATAATGGAGTGAGGGTAGAAAAAAACCATATCGAGTTTGTAGTCAGGTGTTAGTCATTACTTCCCCAGTTGGTCAGAGGGAGGCTGCACTGCCTCTCTATACCATCTGTTGATGGGGGGAAATTAGCCGACTGGCAGTTTAGAGGACTCCTGTTCAACAAGCAGGGGTGAGCAACTGAGCAATCTATAGCCCTGATCCTTGGGCAGGGCTGGGCAGACCAGATATACTATCTAGAGATCCTAGCTCTCAAGCAGGACAAGAACGCAGTATGTGGGCTCTTGGACTTTCAGCAGGGGCAGCATTAAGTACTAGTCTATAGCCTAGGCCCTCAGGTAGGGGGTCAAGCCTGTAGTTCTGGACCCTTAGTCAAGAATAGCTCTAACAGTGGTCTAGGGCAGTGGTTGAGAAACATAGGATCGGGAGCCAGTACTGGGCTGCAGACTCTCAAGCACTGGGTCATGGCACACCTTGCTACCACTGCCAAAAGACTGGAATGCATTGCTTAAAGATGTAATTGCTGGGTCGCAGGCATAAATGATTTTTTCAACTGGGTCCTGAGGAAAGTTTGAAAACCAATGGTCTAGGGACTCAGGAAGAGGCTTAAGCATCAAAACAGTCTAGGGGTCTCAGATCGGGAGCAGGAAGAAATGGCTCACGTAACTCCACCACATCCCAGGCCTGGGCCCAAACAGGGGGAGAACGTTCCACCACTGACTCAGTGGGAAATCCCGGCTGTAATGTGCCAGCCAGGGCTTAATCCCCAACAACATAGTTGACTCTCAGTTGGCTGCCGTTGCGCTTCTTTCTATCCTCCTTTCAGGGTGTACTTGACTGCACAGGGCATCTTCAGTTACCCTGTGGTAGGTGGCCAGTGGCAGTCCCATTGGTTCCCCTGCAGGCATAGGCTCCCCAGTGGGCAGGATGTCTCTTGGCTTCACCAGCAAATGGAACAGCCTGGAGCAAGCCAGATGAGTCCACCTCCCTCACTCTAACTCAGCTGGGCCCTGCATTTTATACTTCCTGTCTTACCTACCCACTTCTAATGGAAATGGAATGGAACTCTACTGATTTACACCAATTTGAAGACCTGGCCCTTGAATTTGATGTTTAAATTTAAATTAATTGACCCACTTCTTGGCTGGTATCAGACAGACTATTTTCATTGTAGAAATACCTGCAGAATGTGTTTTTTCTCCTTGCATATTTCTGCCACAAGAACTTGTGCTAGGATACTTTAAAAAACAAAAACCAAACCATTCTTGGATTATCTTTGAAGAATGTAGTCCATTTTGGCCATTGCAAACATTCCTCTGATTTCTAGTTCTATTTTAATCAAATGCAACTTCTGACTTTCTCCAATTTTGACCAGCCATTGTTTCGACATTGTTTTGACAGCTGTTGTTTCGAAATAAAATTTCTTATATCCACATGCCGTTCCGTTATTTCGAAACAACGGGACCCATTGTTTCAAAATAATGGCTGTTATTTCAAAACAGTAAAACCTCGCTTGAAATCGAAATAGCTGTTGTTTTGAAATGGCTGTTTCGAAACAACGGTGTTCAGACACGTTGTTTTGAAACAACATGTCCAAACGGCCTTATTTCGAAATAACAGCCATTTTGATACCAGGCTTTCCCTTAATTCGATTTAACATTTTCTTAATTCAAATTAACATTTTGAAATAAGGACTTTATTTCAAGATAACTCATTTCAAAATAACTTATTTTGAAATAACAGTTTACGTGTGAACATAGCCAATGACACGGGAATTATCTGAGTTTTTTTTGTTTTGTTTTGTTTTCAAGAAAACAAACACTTGTAATTGAAAAATGAGAAGAAATGTTAGCAGATAAATAAATAAATATCCAGTTTTTACTTTGAAAATTTATTGCACAGCTGAGGGTATTTAAAGAACTTAATTAACAAGCTCCAGACTTAACATGCTCTCTCTTTAAGGGGGGGAAAAAAATCACAGTTAAGGTTCGTCCAATTAAATTTTAGGAGAGTTTGTTGATAAAAAGAAGGCTGTGATTGTGAGCTTACAGTTTAGAAAGAGAAGCTCCAGAATAATGAAAACTTGCAAGCTGATTAATTCAATGGAAAGCTGTTCTGTGCATAGTTTCCACAAACTCATAAGCACTTGAGCATTTTTAGCCCAAATTTAATTATAGCCTTTGATAATCAGGCTTTGCTCAAAAGAAATCCCCTTCTTCCCATAATACTTGATGATGTAATGCTCTATTATAACTCAGAACTCTTCCCCCAGCCCCCCCCAAAACAAGCCATGTTCCTGTCAATGGAAAAAAAGGTGACCTCTTCTCCTAGAGTTTTACATTTCGCGTTCTGCAAACTGATACAGATCATCTAGGGAGTGTTATTTGCTACTGGCTGAAAACAGCTAATAAAGAACCAGTTCAAAGCTGCCTATTTTATACTGGGAGTGGGGCGATGTTATTCTGACATCATTGCTCTGAATGAGTAGCCTGTGGTTCATACAGTATGCGCTCCCCTGGAATGACAAATTTTCTGCCTTTTTCTGGGGGTGATATTCAAGCAAAGGGGAAAAATGCATAAGGGAAGCAAAGAAAATTCATTTGTATAAGCTTGCCCCCCTACTGTGGAATTTTCAATTATATATATCTAATTATGGCTGTCAGTTGATGAATTGAGAAAAGACATTTTTTGTCCCCCCTCCTTTTTTTTGTCTCTTCGTCATCTCTTCTGTTAGAATGATTATAGCACACTTACACAACTAATTGCCTTACTGCTTATTAGTGATACAATTATGCAGGCCAGGCTCCTTGTGTGAACAACCATCTGCAGAGGAAAAAAAAGTGACACTATTCAAAACTATCCATAATTTAACCAATGTTATTCCAATGCACTGAGCTCAAACAATTGTTGGGCCTTCATATTTCATACCCACTCCAGCAAAAAGAGGGTTGTGGGGTTTTTTCTTTCTTCTCTTTTTTTCCCTCCTCTCTCTCTTTCTCTTTGCACTGATTCACCTCTTTAGACCCACTGTGAATTGGAAAGAAAGGAGGAGAAAAAAGTGCTTCAAAATGTCAGCAGAAAGGGGGGAAGTGAAGCATGGCTAATGCCCATTCCTCCTGCGGGTAATTTTTCTTCAATTTTTATACTAATAAGCATTTTTTATGCTTTACGAATAGTTGAGAAAGTGCAGATGTTCCGACCACAGAAAGCTGTGTGTGTATGTTTGTCAGCTTACAAATGCTTTTAAAGCAACCAATGGACAATACAGAGCTGTGTAGACTGTTTCCAGTTAATGTCACTGGCTCTAAGATAATGCGAAGCGAGCATGTCTCTAAATCTTGGCTTCTGTAATCGTACATATCAGAAACAAAACAGGTGAAAACTCAAGAGATTGAGGCGGTATTGCTTTGACTTTCCCAAGCCCGTCTGGTTAAGCAAACAAAATGTAAAAGAGCTTGCTGTTAAGGAACAACTTTAAGGCAATATTAGAATGGCTTCTTTTGTCATTTTTCTAGGGTTCCCACCTGCATTTTCTTGTGTACGGCGCCAGCATGCCATTGCTGTGAATAACTAGGCTCACATGAATTAAGAGAGTGGGTATCTGGCCCAGCATTCAACAGTTCTTTGCAATCATCAGATTTACATTTTAAGCAACTTCCAAAGTAAAGTCAGGGCACGGCTGTAAAATTCGCATCTGATATCCAATATCTCTCTGAAGATCAAATCCAGTATAGAAGGCCTGGTTCTGAGCTCACGCAGGGGTAGAATTCAATTGGCTTCAATAGTTAATCCACAGTGTAAGAGAAAGTGAGTCAGGACCAGGTTTTTTGGTTTAGCCTATTATTGAGACAGGTGCCAAATGCAAATTTCAGATTTGGTTCCAAAGTCCCTGAAATGTTGGTGCTCATTTAGAGGGGGGACACGCTACTATCTAATCTATTTGCTATTCTGGGGCTGTCCCCCTCAAAGCATATACAGGACAAATGCACGCCCATTCTCACTCCATCTTCCAAAATTATTTCTGTAGCTATGTAACTGTGTTTTCTGATCGATAATTTTGGTTTGGGTCCATCTAGATCTCATAGAAATCTAATAATTATTTTGATGTTATCCTGATAAATGTGTTTACAAGCCTGTCATTTGTTGGTTACTTTCTTGATGCAGGCTTCAAAGTCAGTGTTTGTGTGTTACAGCAAGAACAGTTGAGATGAAAGAACTTGTTTCAGCTTGAAACAGGATTCCTGCAGTTTTGCTCATGCAGTCTCTGAGGGGACTAATCTAATCTCTGAGATTTATAACGCCCCATCACATGAATTCCTGGGGAGAAAATTCTGATTCCAAAGTGGGAAGTCCAAGGCCCTTTAAAATGACATGCTTCTAATGTACGCTTGTCTGAGTTTTATTAGGGTAGAGTTATGAGATCTGACTCACAATAATCATAGCCTGAAATGCTGATTTGCTTCCATCTGCAGTAGCTAGGAGGAGGAGAATCTTTGCTGTGTTGTGATTTTGGCTATACAGAAAGATACTATATTGACGTAAAAATGTGAGCATTTTAGCCTTATAACTCAGTACGGCATGTCCATCTGCCCTTGCAGATGAGATGTCACACTTTTTCAGGGAACGTGTATACAGGCAGTATCTTGGAGGTCTGTAATTTCCTGGGTTTTGTTATTGAGTTTATCTACTGCTGCTAATAGCTGCCTTGTGACTTCATCCACATATAATTCATTTGGCTAAAACTTCTTGTCACAAACTTTTCAACACTTTGAGTCCATCTGCACAAGCACCTCCCACAAGAGTTGGTGGGAGTTCAACTTGAGTATAAAAGAGTAGCGTTAATGGTCTTCTGGTAAAGCCTTTGTGCCCTGAATGCCCTTAAACTCCATGTCTATCTTTCCCCAGTATTCAGGTATTCACTAAATTAATTTCATTTCATTCTGGACTTAAGCCCTGGTTGGAGAGAAGTGATGGTGGTCATGGTAAACTGTCCAGTAAGCCCACAAAGTACTTGCTTTTGTATTATAATACCTCAAGTTTCTGACTGTTGACACCCTATATTGCCACCTTAAACAAATTGGCAGATGGTTTCAGAAGCCTTGCACATTTACCACATCACGTGGGTGTGGGTTCACCAGCTTTAATTGCTGTTCATTTCTCTGTGTAGGTAGTATGTTTCTGAAGTGTTGTCAGTTCTTGCAACATTATTGCAAGTCAGGTGATATTTGGTATGTTTCTTCTTAAAGCCCCATGTCATGGAGTCATGATTTGGTGAACATCTCTGCTTTCATTTTTGAGTAAAAGTAAGTTTACTTAAGTCACCTAAAGCAAAAGTAAGTTCCTTCACTTAAAGGGATGTGTCGAGGAATAAAAACTTGGCTGTTTTTGGAGGGGACTTTGTCCTTTTGCCAGTAGGAAGTGCTGGCTTTTCCCCCCTCTATCCCTCCCATATCCCCACAAGAAGCTGGCTCTTATGCTCTCCTCTGCCTCCCCCATCCCTGACACACAGCACCATGGCGGGAGCAGTGTGCTTCACCCTCACAGCCCTGTGAGTGGAGGAGTTGTCATCTCCCACCCTGGCCCATGGCTAGAGCAGCTCGCTGTCCCCACCCTCGTTCTGACAGAATTTTGTGCCACTGACTGGGAGAGCCCATCTCACCCTCCTGCTTACTTATTACTTTTCAATGGTTGAGTTGCAACATAGTGTTTGACACTACACTGTTCTGCATGTGAGAGCGCATAAGAGTATGTTGCATACATTTGTGTTGCATTTTTTGGTGTCTGGGTTGAGCTTCAAAAATACACTCATGATTGCAGATATTTCCATGATGAGTATTGTCAGTCAGCGCTGCTGATCTAAGGAAACATCCATTGGATTAAATGATAAATGAGATCTTCAGCAGATAACAAATGGTTAGGTAATCAATTATTATAGTTGGGACTTGTAGCACTTTTTACTATTACCTGACTCTGTTTTCAGTTGTTTATAAACTTTATCAAATGTTAACCATTTGCGTTGAAATTTGCTATGTTGAGTGTCTGTCTCAACATAAACATTTTTTGTGTGTGTCATTATGATGCCATGGGAAGATAACTTCATTTTTTCAGTTTACTTGCCTAAAAACTTAAGAAGTTCTCTATCATGACATTAAAAGAATATTATGATGCAGACTTTAATTATGTGATCGCATACTATTTTTCCACAGGGTTCCTTCCTCCTTCATTGCACAAGAAGGCCTGCTCTGGGGATGAATCAGGGTTATGAACAGAGCTGTAGTCTGTAGGCCTTGCTTCATTTTCTGCAGATTGGAAGTCATGTTGTGAAGGAAGCAGGGAACTGCAGTAAGAGAAAGGTGATCTTATGGTTAAGGATATTTGAATACTGTCCTGGAAAAATGGATTCGACTCCTGCCTCTTGTTCCACCCAAGTTACTGTGTAATGCTGCTAGGCAGGTCGCTTTAGCCACACTTTTCATGGGTGACTGCTAAGTGTGGATTCTTATTTTCTGAATGCCCAGCTCGAGACCCGGGGGGTCTGATTTGCAGAAGAGCTCGACTCTTGCAGCTGTAGCTGAAATTAAGGGGAGTTGTGCTTTGAACATACAGAAGAGCTGTATAATGTTGAGCACTTTGAAAAATTTTGTCCTCGTAGTCTGAGATTCGACCCCAAAATTAGTGGATTTTTTATGTTAATCTCTTCCTGCCTCTGTTCTTCATCTTTAAAATGGAGATAACATACCCCATCATGTAGTGAAAATAATTCATTCTGAGTCTGAAGGATGCATGTTATAATAAGTACCTTAGAAAAGCCCATGAGACAGTTAATAATTCGCTTTCTTCACTGCAGGGGTTGAGTTGTGTGCAGTAAATAAGGCAGGGGGCCACATATTAAACAATGTAGATTAAAAAAAATTGAATAATGGCTCATTAAGTGAATACTGTCATTTTTGTGCCTTGAATGAAACAGGGGAAAAAGAACATGTAGTCATCTAATTAAAACTGTAACATAATGTATGTGCATTGGCAGGTGGGGGGATTAAGGTTGTACAGGCAATCCCTTAATTCTGACATTTCCTAACTTTAGAGTAGTTGACTTTGCCACTGTAATAAATAAGGCATGATGCTTTTTCAGGTGACTGTTCTTGGATTATTTCCATGCTGCATCACTGAGTGTGAATTGTCTCAAGAGTTCACATCTTCTGACAGGGGTATACAGAGCCTTAGGACAGATGGGGCTGTCCCTATAAATCTCTGGACTCCCTTCATTGCCTTTAGTCTGTGACTATCCTTAGTGGCTCTCTTTGTTAGGATCTGGTCAGAGGCCCTCGGAGATCAACAGATATCTGATGTAGTGGACTTCAGTTCCTATCGGCCTCAGCTTATTCAGCTTAATATTCCACTCACTTCACCAGTTTTGGAGTTGTTGCATCCTGGTATTATAGTTCTTGAATATCTCTTCCTTGACCAAGCCCTCTCCTACAATAAGAATGTTGTCAGCTGCTATCTTCATGTCTTTAATGCCTGGTTTAGTACAATGGATCGCTTTGCAGAAGCATTCCTGTCCAGCAGTATCTGCCATCCAGTGTTTCAAAGGCTGTTGTAGCTCATGTGCTAGAGCTCATTCTGAAACAGGGATCGTTTTATATGTTATTTCCTGGAAATTGTTTCATAGATCCCTAGCTATAATTTGATGCTCTTAATGATAGTTTCATTTCATATGAACAAACAATGAGCCTGGTGGCAATTTTAAGGTCTAACAAATTTATTTATTGCATGAGCTTTTGTGGGAGAAAATCCCTCTTTGTCAGATGCTGGAAGATGGAGAAGTGCAGATGAATGTATCCTATCAATCCCATTCATCTGTACTTCTCCAGCTTCTAGCCTCTGACAAAGTGGGATTTTCTCCCACGGAGGTCATGCAATAAATAAATTTGTTAGCCTTGAAAATTGCCACCAGACTCCTCGTTAGTTTTGCTGACATAGACTAACATGGCTATCTCTTTGGAACTTGTCCTCCATTTCACATGACCTGCCCTTCAGATGTTTTGTGGTTTGTGCAATTTATTGTTGCAGCTGTGGGGAAAACCATATAGGACAAATACATCCTTAGTGCAAGTCCATTGACAACATGGGCATGCAAACTGCAAACAAGAAAAGGAAGAAGTGAGCAGGGAAGTCATGGGGAATAATCCAATCAAAGGCCAGCATGTTGGCTGACTAACAGTGAGCGGTGACTCTCCAAGCCCCAGCCTCCTGTGACTGAGACTCTGATTGGCTGGCAGACCACAAGCAGAGCTGAGCTAGGATTGGCTGGAGTACTTCCTCCAGTGTGCTGCTGACATAGATCATAGCAGCAGCTGCAGCAATGGATTGCACGCTGAGCAAATAAAAATAGAATCTGCATCCATGGGTCAATCTGCAGCAATGGATCTGCTGTTATTCACACAAGCATCTGTGGATGCAGACACCTGTGGATTTGCAGGACTCTCCTGATGATGTGCTGCAATTAAAGCCATGGCTTGTGCTGCCTTGGTGCCCAGCGGTGGCAACACTATAAACTCCAAGTAAAAATGTCTCTTGTTTCATGGATTTTTTTTTTATACAGATAGTCTTACCAATGGTCTCAAACTGGTTTTGTAGGATGTCACCAGCACTTGGTTGCCTTTCTCCAGTTTAATATTGCTGCTGCTTATTACTGGGATTACAACTTGCTCCACTGTCCAGATGGAATCAAACTTGTCATTGACACAAGAATGTAGTTGCAAACAAGATAATTGAATATCTGGCAGCCACCTTCTGCAGTGCACGTTGACTAAAATCTTTGGTTCTACAGTGCTTCCTTTACACTGGATATCTCTATGTGCAATTGCTGCATTAACTGCTTTACTCTGCCTACATTACCTGTGATGTTGGGACATAAAAGAGGTTCTGTTTTCCACACCCTTGCACCATTTTTCTATTGGCTGTGTATTTTCTTTCTGCCATTCGTGTTGTATTCCGCAGTATATGCATTGGAGCACAGTGCTACATTCTCACTCACTGTCCTGCTTCCTGGGTTTCTTGATCATGAGCCTGTGTGCTTTTGCTATACTAATGGCTGTTATTCTTTTGATCCTTTTCCTTGACAAACAAGAAGTACTGTGACACTTTTAAAGGCTAACAAATTTATTTATCACATGAGCTTTCATGGGAGAAAATCCCACTTCATCAAATGCTTTGGGGGATTTTCTCTCGTGAAAGCTCGTGTGATAGATAAATTTGTTAGTCTTTAAAAGTGCCGCAGGACTCCTTGTTTGTTTTGCTGAACTAGACTAACACAGCTATCTCTTTGGAACTTCCCCTGGATGGTTCAACTTCCATTGGTATTTGGAGGCATTTCTCTAGGGTTAGGTCTGTTTTTATCTCAATAGACTCTCCTGACACCTGAAGTCACGTGTTCCGGAAATAATTCTAATTGAATTAGAGAATGTTTAGTGTCCCCGAAGTTGCATATTGATGCCAGGGTTCTCACTCAGTGACTCAAGTATCTTCACCATTGTGAGCTTCTGGGATTTGGGTCTCTATTTTCTCATTTCATCCGGGGTCATGGTATTCATTAAGGACTTCTGTAGCTCTGCCAGTATTTTAGGCATAATTCATAGCAGCATGGTTTGTTCATGTCGTAGGCAGGGGGAGGCAAGGCCTTGCCAATCAGATGCTTCCCACTCTTAAAAAACAAAAAAAAAACAGTTCTGAAATGTTGCCCACTCTGCTTCCCCACTCCTTGCAGGGAAGGCAGCAGGCACTGTGACATAGCCTTCCACCCAGCCAGTATTCTCACTTTTATTTTAGGCTCGCTTGCCTTAGCCACACTTCTTTTCCTGTGATTTCATTCTCACCAAACCTGTTCTGTGTGTTCCTCCAAAACAGATCTCTTTTCCTTCCAGGTAGACAGTGGAGAAGTGCATAACAAAGATGATGTAAATTAAGCTTCCTGGCTCAGGGAGGGAAAGTATCACCTCATCCCCAGCCAGAAGCCAGGCTAGAGCAGTAGACAGTAAGTGCTGGGATGGAGGGCACCAAGCTGGGCTGGCCCTTTGTGGGGGGAATGAAGGAGGTGCTGAGGGGTGTCCCTCAGCACCCCTCATATCCCACTGTGTGATGAAGAGCCAAGCTGTCCACCCTTCCTTCCCTAACTGTGCTGAGGGAGGCTTCCCTGTCCCCCCTGGGTTGCTGCAAGAAACCAGTTAAATCAGCCTCCCCTGCCTCTTATTGTGGTTTATGGCAGCAACAACCTCACTACCTTTCCTGTTTTGGGCCTTGGCACAACTGCAGCACAGCCATCACAGTTTCATTTAACCAAAGTATCCAAAAACTGCTTTTGATAAGAAAATGCAAAATCATTCATTTTCATCATAATATTACAAGAAATTTTAGAGTACAGCAAGCAGGCAGATGCAGTTTCTGCTTTCCTTTTAAACACATTTCCTCTGGTTTCAGAGAACCCACATTCACTAAAAATGAAATAAGGAACTAGAGAAATACAGGAGGAAAGCTGCAGGAGCATATGCAATCTGCTATACACAAGCAGTGTTCTGAAAATGGCATTTTTTCAGTCAAAAGAAGGGGGCTATGTTGTTGAATTCTCATGTAACAGCAATGTGTGAAAACAGAGTGAATGCTACAAAAATCACTCTATTGCTGCTTTACATGGCAAAACAAGGAATTGTGTTGTGGGGCCATCATAAGAGAAGAATCAGTGAATCAGGGAAACTTTCTGGAATTGTGCACAGGACTGTTACCTGTCTTTTCCTGCTCTCCCCACTTCCTGCTGAACTGGGGCCATGGTGGCCCTGCCTTTCCCTGCTCTTAGTCTTCCCGCTTCCTTAGTGGGCTGGCTCTGTCTTTCTTTGCCCTCCCTGGTCAGACCTCTAGCACAAGGACCCTGGAATGAAATCATTGACAATGCAAGAGCTCCACTCACAGTAGAGGAGTGATTGGTGATTACTCTTGGGAAGCTTGCAACACCAATGGAGTTCCTGAACTGTGGCAGGACTGTATGTGGCACCCTCCAGTTTATTTTGGCCTCAGCTCACCTTCCACAGAGTACGTAACTAGAAAGGGCTACTTTTCTATGGTTATTCAAGAACTGGTAAAAGAAGCAAGGAGTTCTGTGACATTTAAAGACTAACAGATTTATTTATCGCATGAGCTTTCGTGGGAGAAAATTGCACTTCATCAGATGCTTTGAAGATAGGTCACAGGGACATTTAATTGATATCATTGTGGACTGCTCAGGGAAGGTGCATGATACTCACATTTTTAAGAACACAAGATAAATTTTGTAAGAAAAAATGCATGCACACACTTGCCTGAGGTCCCTTCCCCTTCGCTAGCTCACCTATACTTGACTGGTAGGGCTGGCTCAACTGCATTGGGGTCTTGAACAGATTTTGGTTGGTTGCATGACTGGATACTGTCACACCACCATCCCCTTTTCCTCCACCACAGCACCTCCTCCCCATTCAAGGCAGGAATCTCCGTCATGGGCTTCAATATCCATGCTGGTTTGCAGGACACTGGTTGGGTGTCTGCCAAGCATAGCATGCAAGTTGTAAAAGTGGCAGATCTGTGGCTCGGCATTAAATTAATTGATTGGTTCCGTGGTCTTCTGGTATGATCCCATAGTTTCTTTACGTTCACATGGCACTGCTGCTGATTCCTATTGTACCCTTTGGCTGCAGGCCATGTGCAATTTTTTGTACCTGTCCACATTTCTGTAGTTGGTCTGTAGATGTGCTTGCATGGCCTCCTCTCCCCACAGGCCCAAAAGGTCCAATACCTCTTGTCTTCCCCAAGGAGGAGCACATTAAGTGCATGGAATGGGTGGACAGTTGCATCCAACAAGAGACAACAGCTAGATATGCTCTCCAAGGTAGGCAGTCAGGAAAAGGTATTTCAAAAATACATGGGCGTGAAGGGGCTTTAAAAGTGGAGTTGTTTCAAGTGTCTGTGGCCCCTGGGCAGTAGATTTTATAATTGTGACCAGAATGAGACATCTGCTGGAGAACTGTTATGGTCAAAACAGGCTATGCAGTGTCTAGATTTGTGCTACAAAGACCTCATAAGGTTCACCATGGCTCCAGGCCATTCAGGGAAGTGGTTTTACTGCACCACTGTACTAGGATGCTTATGTTGATACAGGCACAAATAGGTAAGAGGAAGGTTACTTATGTTGATCGAACTAAGTGGTGTAGAAAAGGTCTAAGGTTTGTATTTAGCCTATAATTTTGTTTTCTGCCTATATATTTTTTTCCTGACAGCTGAAACAATAAGTTGTAAAAACACAAAGCACTGAGAGAGCAGTTGGAATAAGATCATCATTAAGACTATCACTTTCCACCTAATAGTTAGATTTGTGAAGCAAATTTTAGAAAAAATATAAAAATGTTTCTAGCATAGATGAGGTACCTATTCCTCATATGGGAAAAAGATTTCTAATAGTAGATGGCAATTTAATTAACATAAAAAGGCAAATCAAGATCTAGTGTTTAGAAGCCTAAGGTAGATCAATTCACAGGAGTAACGTGTGTATTTTTAACAGTGAGGGTAATTAACCATTTGAACTACTTACCTAGGGACACGATGAATTTGTCATTACTCGGTCAAATTAGGTAATCATAATTGTCCCTTCTGGCCTTAAAATCTATTAATCTTTTTGTGTTAGAAAAAAATAATTGTATAACAAAAAGCTCCAACCTTAGTATCCATCCTAGCCCTGGATGTGTGACTGTCTAGAACTATGCCTTGTTTATTACCTTTACCAGTCCACTTATGTGCTAGTCCTTAAGCTGGTTGACTGTAAACCAAATTAATCCAAAGTGAATTTAGCTGGCCCTGTAATAAATCCCTCAAGCATTTATAATGAAAACTCTGCAAGAACTGTAACACTAGCATTGCTAAAAGATGCTGCTGTAATTAATTCTGATTAGTCAGTCATTGCAATTTGGTTTCTTTTCCTTTCATATCTTTGACTTTCATTTAGGACAAATCTAGTCCTGGATCTGTCTTGATCACACAAGAAACTTACAAGAAGCGTGCACTATTTCCTTAAAGAAAAAAAGATACAGTGGCAAGTGAAATAGCTTGCTTTGCTTGAGACATTACTTACCCTGTCATTATTTTACAGAACCAAATACAGTGCTGGCCGTAATCTGCTGCCTTTCAAGTAGGAATAAAATACATTACTTATGCAGTGAATGTTTTAATGTAACAAAGAAAAGGAATAAAAATGCCTTACAACAGTTTTATTAAAAACAAATTCCCACAGTAAATACATATACACTCTGGTACCATGGTGAAACAACCAAAGACATCACTGTTAAGTGCTATGGGAAGTACTTATAAATTACTTGAAATAAAAAACATTGTTGCCTGGACATCAGGGTTGAAATGCTGCAGTTTGTAATAAATTAACACAGGACTTCACTTCCCCTCCTCTAACAAAGCAGCCATTTGTCTGAATAACCCACATTCAGCTGTGAGTTATATTTTCACAACTGCAACTGCATTCATTTGCAAATCATTCTGCAGTTTTAATGCTCAAGTTTTAAATACCTTAAGAACTAATAAATAAAGCAAAGTAGAGCAAACAGTTGGCATGTAGCCTAAAAACTGGCCTAATTTCTGGGGGTGTTCTTTTTTCTTTTCTCTTTCAAAGTAATTTTGCACGTCTAAAGTTTCTTCAGACTATGTTTTGTTTTTAATCTAAATGCTCCTTTGCAGGCTTACAGTTCAGACAGAACATTTCATATTTCCATTAGCTGTGAAAATTTTGGTCATTTGAATTTTGTATATTTATGAAGGTTTATATTCCCTATTTGATCTATTTAGAATAATTACGTGAGGGTTTTTTAGGTTTTCCAGTTGTAATTAATTTCTCTGTTAGGCCTTGGAAGAAGATTTTTTGTTTTTTAATTGCTCCTAACCTTTATCCATAAAAATATCACAAGTAAAAGTCCTGTCTCTTTAACAGAATTAACAGTACTTTGGAACAAACAGTACTTTGGAAGAGACTATTTTTCTCAAGGTGTTGAGTAAAAGGAAATGGAATACTTTTCAGGTTTTTAAACAAATGATTCAAATCAGTTTAATGAAAGCATTTACTTTCTAAATCTGAGGTTTCAGCATTATCTTCCTGACAAAACTGAAGTCTGATTTCTGTATACGGAGTGGTAGACTTTGTTTTCCTTTTTCAGATGGTTTTAGATAAACTGTCTACTATGGGCATGTTTGAGATGACTGGTGAGGTTTCCAATCTTTTTCAGAAAGTGAAATCTAGAGAGGAAAGCTTCCCAGAGATTTTAATGCAGAATTAACGGATGATTGTTAAAAAGAAATGTAATAATATTTGGCCTCACCCCTATCCCCAGTTTTCAAGGACAAGGCTTCTGTGTTTTGATTCATTACTTTAAGGTAAAAGTATAATATTCATCATAGAAGTTAATGTCCAGAGTCTCTTTACAATGCACTGATTTTCTGTGTCTCATGGCCTTGCATCACCTTACTGTAGAAAAATGAACAGCATCATGGATCAAACAGCCATTAAGAAATATTTTATTTTTACCTTAGATTTATTTATTTATTATATTTATAAGGGTGAGGCTCACTTTGAGGGAATTTAGGTGCTTTGATGAATTAGAATGGGAACACTCATAAACTGGAAGTTAAGAACAAGTTTAAGTGCCATGCAAAATCTAGACATTGGTGGTGCAGAATTGCAAATGGGTTGAGAAGGTGAAATTCACCCCTGACACTGGGTCCAAGATATGATGTTGAAGCTTCACAGCCACTACCATGGTCTGTCTATCGAAGTAGTGACTACTGTCCCCCCATAGATGGAAGTTGGGTGGAAGCAATAGGATCTGCCTAAACCCAGCTCTCATCGTGCTGCCTCTGGTATATCCAGTCCTCAGGCTCCCATTCAGGGCAATCACACACATCCGTTTTATACAGGTGATGCACAGGAACGTGCTCTTGCCCATGCTTCTCTTCAAAGCATCAGTCTGAATTAAGTGCTACAGAGCACTGTCTGCAGTTTCTCCCAAAGTGATCATCAAATGCACACACATTCTGTAATCAAATTACAATGCAGGATACACCACAGGACCAAATCTTGCTCTCCTTCCTCCTGCAAATAATTCCATTGGTTTAAATTGAATTGTTCATGTGAATAAAGTAAGCTGGATTTGGCCTGCTATGATGTTACAATAATGTTACATTATCAACAAATAATGCTGTTCCAAGTTTTTCTACTGAATATATAGAAAGGATTAAAACAGTTCATGTGCACCTTTAAGAAATTGTTGGAAACAAATCAGGATCTCCAAATAGTAACATAATACCATCAGTACCAAGGTTCCATTACATATGTAAAGGTTTATAACTACTAGAAATTAAGTTTCTTATATTTCTAGAGAGATTTGTGGCAGGAGAAAAAGATTGGGGTTAAGATTAAGAGGTAATGACATGACAGGCTTTAGTTAAGACAAAATCACTTCTCTAGTTAGCAGAGTAATTTCAGCAATACATCTTCTGTAATTTTTTGTAATCACTTAGTGATTACTTGTGTGGTGCTATTTGATTCATTGGCCATCAGTACCTGATTAAGATTCTATGCTTAGGCCATCATTACTTTGCAACAGGCCACCCATATGGTGCTAGTGTTGAGCCAGTGCAAATCCCTCAGCTTAGCACTGTATATTCTGTTAAAGAAGACTATGTAAAAATGCTGACATTAGCATATGTTCTGCCCTGTGTTCTGCTGACCTTTATCCATGGCATTACACTAACACTGGTTCTTTGGAGTTGGTCCAGTAAGAAATTGGGTTGGAATTGTAAAATTAGCCATCTGTCTATTAAAAACTTTACCACTGGGCTAGCGACCTAAATTGTGTGAGCACAATTATGCAATGAAATGCAGTCAGATACAGAATTTATTTATTTATTTACGTACAGTTCCATCTGTCTGAATCATGAGTGGGCTATTTCTTCCTGAAAATCCTGAGGTTGCAGTTATTTCAGATGCCGATCAACGGGCATGTGTATAACTGAGAATGCAGCTCTTCAGAATTTACGAACTACTGACTTTTTCCTCCCTCCATACACCACCAATTCATATGAAACCTATTCAAGGAGTCTCTTTATCATTAATAGTCTTATCTTTTTATACCTTCCATTGATTTATAAGCCTTAATTTGTGACACTTCTCCCACCACCTGGATTTCTTATTTCTAACGTCATGGCTTTTGTGGTCTTGGGTCTAGAAATACTACAGGCATCATAGAATAACTTAAATCACTGGTGTACTAGTGATCATTAAAACAGACAAGGAGTCCTGTGGCAGGATTTTCTCACACAAAAGCTTGTCCAATAAATACATTTATTAACCCTTAAGGCTATGTCTATCTACACTAGGAAAAGTTAGTTCAAATTTGTTAATTTGAGCTAATAAGTTTGAGTTCAGTTCGAACTAAACTCAAACTTATTAGTTTGAATTGACAATGTAGACTAATTTGAACTAACATTAGCTCGAATTAGCCAACCTTGTTAATTTGAACTAACTGCCCTCAGCTCGAATTTACTAAGTTCAAACTAAGGGTTAATCCTCGTCTACATCGTCCTTAGTTCAAACTAACAATCGAACTAAGGGCTTAGTTTGAACTAACTGGCAGGTCTTACTAGTTCCAACTAAGCTTTCATTTGTTCAAATTCAGGAATTCCTTAGTCTGAACTAATGAAAGCCTTGTGTGGACACGGACTAAAGTAGTTCAAATTAAGCCTCCTTAATTCAAACTAACCTGCAAGTGTAGATGTACCCTAAGTGCCACAGGACTCCGTGTTTGTTTTCCCGAGCTAGACTAACACGGCTGCCCATTTGGAACTTAGTGATCCTTAGTCGCTCACGATCTGTAATTTCTGCAAACTTGAGTACTCTGAATCTTCTAGCGTAAGGTCTCTATTCATTAAAAATAGGAACTACAGTGGTGTGGGCTATAAAGAGCCTAATGGATCATTTAAAAAATAATTCATTAACTAGTTAACAAAATAGTGTTTGTTTATTTACAGTACATACAATGTTTCCATCATGAAACAGCCCAGTAACACTCAGCTGCTTGCACGCTGTACTGACAAGCAGAACATCTGCAGTTTAATTTAATGCATTTACTAAATGAAGTGGGTAAATAAAGGGATGTTAAACATCCCTGCCTACTGCTCTGTTTCTGATTTTTTTTTACTTCTCTCCATGGATCAGAAGCACCGAACAGTGATTCCCCTTCTTCCCATTTGCCTTGTCTGTCAGGATTTGGGAACTCCCCAGAGTCTTTCATGGTGAATTCATCTACATTTCATCTTCATCTCCAGCTTTATGATAGCACCAATTTGTCTTTTAAATTAGACTACGTTACTGTCAGGAAATGTTCGATTAATGTTTCTAGAAGGAATCATAGCCATGGTGTCTGGACACCAGCTACCTACAGTTAAAGGAATTCTGTCAAGAGTGAGAATTAAAATTCCCAGAGTGACATCTTGGCAAGACCCCCTTAGACTTCACAGTTTTGGAGAACTAGAATTTCATTTTTCTCTGCTCACCCCATCCAGGTTTTACACTAATATTTTTGTCTAATGCAGGGCCTTCTATAGAAAACTCTCCATATACATCAATGAACTAGGCCTCATGTTACATTTTGCTAGGAAAATACCATTATGCCTTTTCGCCAAATGAGGCAACTAAGGCACAGAGAGGTGAAGTTACCTATCCCAGGTCATGTAAGAAGTCTGTAGTGGAGTTGGCTTAGAACCCAAATCCAGGGCAGGATCAAGACAGGGGCTTTGGGGGCTGCAGCCCTGAACCCTGCGCTAAAAGGGCCCTGTTGCCCCACATGATCTGGCCCCACTCAGGCTGACACAACACCAGCTTGGCCTGAAAAGCACTAGGAGAAGCATGCAGCCAGTGCTGGGTGGGACAGGGCCCCTGGCATCAAAGGCCATGATCCACATTGCTACTTCTCAGCCCTCAGGCTGGTTAGCATGCCCCAGGGGGCAGAGCCAACTAGCACGGTATAGCCTTGGCTGGCTCCAGGGCCAGGGACACTGTCAGGCCACCACACGTGGGCCCTTGTGACTCAGGCTTGCCCAATGGGTGCCCAGAGCAATGCTGTCAGAGGTCACACCATGCAGCAGCTGGGGGGCAGAATGGGAGCACCATGGACCACAGCCTCTGGCCCCGGGCCCTGGCCTCCCCCAACACAAGCTGGAGTGGCTGAGTTTGAACCTGCCTCCAGGCTATCCACCATGGTGGGGGACGGGGCCCAGGCCCATGAAGACGGGCCCCATGAAAGTGGGCAGCTCAGGGTCCCAAGGCTCCTTAATCTTGCCCTGCCCTGATCTTTTGCTTCTCAGTCTTGTGCCTTGACTAGGAGGCAAGTTTTCAAGTTCATAAGAGATCTGGAGATGCTCAGGTGTTTAAATGAGCTGGTACAAAGTTAAAGAAAAGAAAAGAAACATTACAATAAATGGTATATTATTACTCAGCACTGGCAAAACTATTAAGGAAGGGTGTTTGATTACTATTCATTCAAACCAAGCTCTCATTGAGGTCATTTCAAGATTGGCCAGTAGATGATGCCTGTTTACAGGTATATATTTTGCACCGATAAGGACAGAAGAGCCAGTGTGTTGTAGGGCCAGTGCAGTCTCATCTCGTCTACATCTGCCATTCCTCAGAGGATCCACTATGAGAGAGCCTTTAAACTTCAGCCATAATACTGGTGACCGCTTCCTGAGACAGAGGGAGATGGTGCACCTGCACCCATTCATAAGTAGCCCCTTTCCCAAGGTGTGGCTTAAGGCTCTTTTTTCCCCTTTATACTCCCTGGTAGCTTCTACCCTCTTCTCATATGGCTCTCTTCTGGCATTTGGTAACTGTTCCCATGAATGGCTCTTCACTGTGCCATATACATGAGGATGCTGTCCCTTTTAAAAATCCATACTGATACTAGCTAGTAAACAGCGTAAAGTCCAGTACACATCGGATAATAAAGTTAAATAAAGCAAACCCCAGCAAAGGATGACTTACCAATATTAACAGTAGAACATATGAGAGACTTGTTTGGGAACAGGGAAATAAGATTTGGGAAAGGAAAAGTTTGATTATTAATAAACATTAAATAAATAAACCATTTCCCTGCTTCTCAACACTAACTCCTCCAGACCCCAGCTCCTTTCTTGGCACCTTAGCCAGGCTCCAGGTACACTGCGGTTAAGTGGCCAGAGATGAAGTATTGCAACACTGTGGTGTTGGCCTGCTTAAACAAAAGCCCACCAACTATCTTCACCCTTGGGTGGGGCAGGGTCCTCTCCTGAGGCCAATCAACTTCCCTGGTCTGGAATCCTCCTAGGGTCCTGACTGCATAGCTGGTGCCCAGCCTGATCTCTCTCTGCTGAATGCCGGACATGGTAGACTGGCATAGCTTGATCCTTGCAGCTAGATCGCATAGCAGTGCAAGAACTCCCTTTGGAGTGAGCCCAGTTCAGCAGACTTCCTCAGCTCTGCTGTCTCTCAGCTTCCAAAATCTGAAACCTTAACTCTCTCTCTCATTGTCCCCTCACTGGGGGGCTTTGCAGCCCTAGTTTGTCACTGGTCCACCCTTTCCAGAATTCTCCCTTTTGGCCCCAGTAAGGCTTTCTGATTCTTTCTGTGCCCATTCTGACCCCAAGCTGGAAATGGCATGAGAGACTCAGGTAGGCATTTTAGATGTATGCCTTTGGATTCCAGTTCAAAGGTTCAGGAACAGACAAACACCAAGGGGGGGGGCTACCAGGAATGGTGCTAGGGATTGTGGTGCCCCCCCACAGCAGAGCGAAGCCGGCGCATACGAGTGATGTCATCAGGGGAGCGCAACAGCGCTGTCCCCTTTTGGTGCCCCTCAAATGCCGGCGCCCCACTGCAATGCAGGGGCTGCTTACCGTGTAGTGCCGGCCCAGGGGGCTACACACAAATGGCCTGGCTCAGCCTGTTCCCTAGCTGCCCCTTTCCACTTACAGACGGTTTGGTCTCTTGACTAAAAGAGGTTAGGGATATGTTCCACTACTCTGCAGTGAGCCCTATATTCTCCACTGGCTTCTTGTACACTGAATTTTCTAAAAGGTGGATGAGACTGAGTCAGCTCTGTTGACTGAACTGCTGTCTAGTTAATAAAGATAATTATTTCCTTCATTGCGGTTTTGTCAGAGGAAAAATAAATAATATTTAAGAGTAAAATATGAGACCTAGGGCTTCTATATGGAAGGATATAAATATAGAGTAATTTAATCCTAATTTTGTTTACTCACACACTGAAGATTCTCCCAAATATGCATCAGTGTTCTCTTTTTTATGTTAAAGGGAGCATATTAAAGGTTTTCTTTTCTTTTTTTTTTTTTAAATTGTGCTTTGAACTTATTCCTAAGATTTTATGTGTCTACTGGGATCAGATTAGAAATTGCTTTTTATAAAATATTCTGCATTTATAAAATGCCCTTTTGATTCCTTTTTATTTTTCAATGATTTTATCGGCCCCAACTCTGTATTTCATAGAGCCTGGGGAATTTACAGAGGAGCCAACTCAGAATAAACTTAAGTCACTGATATTATACATACAATCTGCTGACGCCAACCCTAACTCCCTCCCCTACTAATAAAAGCCAGTAACAGTTGTCTGATCTTTTGAATCAAAGACAATGTTTATGAAGTGGCCTACATCGTTATCTTAAAATGCACATATAATTTATGCATTAAGCATGAGAAGAATTATGAATCAACATTTCATGGTAAATTGTCCACAGATTTGGGAGCTAAAATATTGCACTCTTGTGGGTTCTGAATTACAAATTTGTGGGCATACGTAATGGCACCCCTCCCCATGTGAATCCCATTTACTCCCATGAGTAAATTTGCACACACAAATGCTGAATCAGGACTGTGATTTGGTGGTGTTTTTCCTAAAAGGTGTAGATTTTCTTCTTTAAAAACCAATATAAATGTAGTGCTCCTGAATGTTTCCACATGCACATCAACAGATTTTGACCCAAATTCTCTGATTATCCGCACAGCAAGTACAGTATGAGCTGCACTGTGTAAACCGTTTCGTGCTACGCCATCAATGTGGTCCAACCCTGTCTTTGGGAACCTCCTCTTAAGGGCAAGAAATTTGATCAGTCTCCTGCTCCCATTTAATTCAAGGTCACTCTATCTCAGTGGTTCCCAACTGGTGTGCCGCGGCAGATCAAAGCCACTACTCTATCTACTCATCCTGTCACCAACATTGCTCAGTAGTGTCCCCGGTGTTGGGAGGCAGTATTGCCTCAGGGATAGGGAACTGAACAGGGCATTGGGAGATGTAGTTTCTATTTCTGGTTCTTCACACTTGCTGTGTGATGTTGAGGAAATCTCTTCACCTTTCTGTACCTCTGTTTCTCCTCCTTCCTTTGATTGATTTCTCTGTTTAGACTGAAAGCTCTTCAGGGCAAGTACTTCACTTACCGTGTCACTTAGTGTCTGGCATAAGAGGTTTTTAAGTTGCGGCTTGACAAAGCCCTGAAAATGATTTAATTGGAGTTGGCCCTGCTCTGAGCAGGTGTTGGACTAGATGACTTCCTGAAGTTTCTTCCAACCCTAATCTTCTATGATTTTATGATTCCTAATAGGAATCATACAAAATACAAATAGGTTTGTTTTTTTTTTTGTCATAAGGACACTTGTGCACAAGATAGTGTACTGAAAGTATGAATTTTGTTTAATAAAGGACAGTGAAAAGTGGTAACTTTTCTTGGTCACTACTAATTCAGAGTAGATTTGAACCACCAAAGACAAAAGGCTCACAGGATCCATGTCCAATTGCCTAAGCTATTCAGTCCCTGAAATATGGGTATTTTCTAACTATTCTTTAAGTATTCATGTCTACAATATTGTGAAAGCACTCTGCCAGTGAGGAAAAATCTGCACTTAAAAGCAAAGAACAAGTAAATGTTGGTCATGCAATTAGGTAAATGTTTTCATAAATCCCAGTGGCAGCAGTAGATTTTAATAAAACATAATATAATGACATGAAGTTATATTATTCAGCACTTTACTGTTTCACATTATAAGAAACCTATTATTCCTGTTCCTTGGCATCTTATTTTACACTCCATTTGCCAGATTCTCAGCTGGTTTAAATCAAAGTAGCTCTATTGAAACCAGTAGAGTTATCCTGATTTACACCAAATAAGGATCTGGATATCTATATTTAAACTGCAATAGAGAGGGTGTCTGTCCCTCCTTTCCCCCATCTTCTGAATCCATTCAGTAACTAACAAAGTGGATCTCAGCCTGCTCATACAGGAGACCTTTTGTGGACCACGAGTGACATATGGAGCTTAGTCTAAATGATATCAAAAGAAGAAGCTGAAGATACTAGGAGAAAGGAAACTTGGAAGGGAAGGTGGATGCACAAGATTATCTCTTTCTTATGAAATGGAGAGGTTAAATATTTATCAGAAATCGGTTTTTTGGTCTCAACGATAAATACATAAAGCATACAGGTTTGGATCTTGATGGCTTTTATTCAGGGTCTTCCAATTTTGGGGTGTCCAACTGAGACACCTACTAGAGCTTAGTCTGCTGGTTAGCACTTTAGGAAAATAGGTTGCCTCAAACTGGGCATCCAAAACTAGAAACACACACAATTGCTAATCACATTTGAAAATTGTGGCCAGGGTTTTTAAAAAAAAAAAAAAAAGATGAACCACCTTTCCAACATATGTTTTGAGAAAGCAAGGTTTTTATGTTGTTTGGTAATTACACTTCACAAAACAGGTGTTTTGAATAGGCTTCACTTTGGCTTGCAACAGCAGTGAAATAGTCTTGTATCATTGCAAGTATGAGAGCTGCTGTACAAGCTTGGCAAAGCTCTCTGAAAATTCTCCCAGAAACTCTCATGTTTTTGCCAAAGTTCTGCAAGATCTCCAATCATTTGTTTTAGCCAGAAGATCATATGAAACAGCAAAGAACAAAACACAACAGGAGAAACTAATGTATACTGGAAAAAAGTCTCTTTGTTTACCTGCTTGCAAAATAATTAATGATGTGGAAAAATTGTTTGGAAACAGGGAATAATGGGAAACTGTAAAATAAATCACAGATATGTAGACCAGCCCACCCAGCACAGCATAGCAGTCAGCTCAGTGTATGTTTCCAAAATCATTTTCAAACTAGTATGATAATGGAAGCTTTCTGTGCACCATGCAAATGTGTAGTGTGGATTTTTTTTTGCACCTCATTTATTTGTTTCAATGTGTGTCTCATCTGAGATGTGACCAAATCTCTCTAGTCATTTCACATCCCTTCCTGATTTTAGTCAAAGTAAATATAAAGAATTTAATTGGGGGAGGAAAAAAAGTAATTCTCCTTATTCCAGCAATAACTTTGATCAGATATTAGCATTTAGTTAGTAAAAACGTACTGTAAAGTGCTATAAATTGGCATGCATCATACGTACCTGAGCCATAGCTCATGTTATAGTTTAGTTAAGTCTCAATCATTTGCATCAATTAAATTGAATAGTTTAGTGTCTCAAGAGTGGAAGATTTTTCTTCTGCTTTAGCCCCTCATCTTCCAACTGTCAACATACGCACACTAAACATCACTGTAGCTGTCAGAGCTGACATCAAAATCTATAGTTGTGTGTGTCTGGTCTCTGTATCTGTCTTGTTCTGAGTGCTGCTGTGTTCATCTTAATTCTTTGTGAAGTCTATTCTTCTCAATTTTTAGATCCAAATTCTGTTCAGTAATCCTGATAAAAATGGAATTTGAGTATGGAAATTTGACTTCAGTAGAGTCACTGTGGTTTCACAGCATGCAGTAACTCTGAACAAGTTGGCCCAGAATTTTCAGTAGTCATCTTTACCATGATGAAATCCTCACTCCATTGCAGTCAATGGCAAAACTCCCACTTACTTTCTTGGAGCCAGAATTTCACTCATATCTTTTCATATATCTGGTACTGAACTGAACACAAAGTAAACGTTGGCCAGATCTGCAGATAATGGAAACTAGCATAGCTCTAAATGGGTGGCCATGTTAACCTAGTTTAGGACAACAAACAGGAAATCTTGTGGCACTTTTAAGACGAATGAATTTATTTATCTCATGAGCTTTTATGGGAGAGAGCCCACTTTGTCAGATGTTTGAAAATGGAAAAAAAAAATGAGCATCAAAAGGATGGATAAATGCAGTGAATTAAGTATAACCATCTGACCTGATCCTGTTCTTGAACGACACCTAGGCCACGAAAATAAATTCCTGTAGTGGCAGGGAGTATGAAAGAACCCAGCTGTAGCCCCAAAAGATTTCTGAAGTGAGACAAGTGCCAAGTTGGAGGAAGCTGTAGAATTTAGCAACTCTGACTTTATATGACAGGTATTCTGAGGATTTCAGACTAGTGTGTGGTTGGTAGCCATTCAGAATTCTCTTCAAACATCTGAACTTAGGTCTTGATTTTTTCACATAGTCTACTTGAGTTCATATCAGCAAACAGTATTTATGCATGGCACATCGTCATGATTAGCAAAGAGAACGAGTGGAAGTTTTGCTTGAGTAATGATTGCAGGATGAGCTTCCTGACTGAAGGCTCTTTCTTTAGTTACCTGAATGTACAAAGAACACTGTGTTTGCACTACAGCATAGAGAAGTGCTTTGTGCTTCACTCTCGCTGATAACCAGGTACTCTAGACAGCCTGTTGTAATGATTTGGTGCTGTCTTAGTCTCCCAGCAGGAAAGCCTCTGTGAACTGCTCTTGGAAATGGTTACAAACCTGCAGTTCAGGCAGGTATTTTTAGGTCTGTCTTGAAGACATGGCAACTTTCATACATTTCAGCTTCTTTGTACGGAGTCACTGCACCTCCAGACGTGTCATTGAAATGGGGTATAATTGTGGTCTCCTCCCCTCTCAATCCACCCACCAATCTAAACTGCTTTAAAGTAGCTTCCTGCTGTGCTGTACAGAGTATTTAGAGCCTTTCCTAGCAAAGCAAAGTCAAGATGTATTTTTTATACACTATGTTAATCAGGAAGGAAATCTATAGGGAGAGAAGCTATCTGAATTCCAAGACTATTGGGGGGGGGTATAAATTTTTTTTGGTATTAAATTGTTCCTCTAAAAGTTTGGCCACACAATTTAGGTAGCATACCTGATTGAGGGATAGCCGTGTGTCTCAAAAGTTATTTTCTATGAGAACATTATAATTTTTAACAGTAGATTAATTCAAACAGTGGATTTTAATGGCGCTTTACAGATTTACAAAGGGTTCTGGCCCAATGAATTTTCAGTGAGTGCCTTTTAATAGCAAGATAAAGATCATGACCGTAAAGAATGGTATCTGACCTGTTAGCAAGTAGGATAGCCCAGCAAGCTGCCATCTCAGAGTTACTGGTTTATGAATGTTAATACAGCTTTCCAACTTGGAACAAGTGCAAAGGATGAGAATTGTACCATGCTGGTGACCATGCACATGAAATGGTTATTCAGCCAGCTCAGGTGAATGAATGGCACTACAGCAATGATGACAGGTAAGTTCCTGCAACCTTCTTAGCCCCCTACTCATTTATATGAATTAATCCCCTTGAACTCAGTAGGACTACTCAGTTCAGCGAAGTTATTTATGCATAAGTGTTTGCAGGAATGGAGTATTTGACAGCAAGTAGCTTTGCTAGCAGCTGCGCGGTGGGATTTTTTTTCCCACAAAAGCTCATGCAATAAATAAATTTGTTAGTCTTTAAGTGCCACAGGATTCCTTGTTAGTTTTACTGAACTAGACTAACATGGCTGCTCCTTTGGAACTTGGCAACATGCAGTTTGTTTCTTTGCTTTCAACAACTGGTTCACACTGTAGGCAGTACAATAAAATATTAACTAATACAGAAGGACAAAGGATTGATGAGGAGTTTGGGGGAGATTAGACAGGAGCCTAAGCAGAGAAGGTGGTTTAGTATTATTATGCAATCCAAAGAATTAAATCAGAAAGACTAAGGTGGTTCTTGTCCATTTCCTTGTTTCCAAAGTTGTATAGCAGTAAATAATTTTCCATAACTACTAAACGATATGGTTGGCTCCTCACTTGTAATCAATTAATAACACACAAATCCCATCAAATCTGTCTTTTAACATGCATTGTTACTATGAGAAATATACATGGTCACTTTAATACGTCTACTACAGAGCAGCTGGGATAAGATTAGTACTTTGGCAGACTTAGGATTTTTCTTAGTTGATGGGGGAGAGCTGTTGGACTGGTTGTTTTTTATTTCTTTGACAAGTTTTTTTTAATGAGTTTTAGTATAACAGTAAGATGAAGGAATACTTCTGCAAAATGGCATATTGATAGCATATAACAGAAAGTCTTCTATTGCATGGATGCTAAAAACTGAACATTTCAGGTTAATGGGAAAGCATCTTCTGCCCAATTAAATTAATAATGAAATAGAGGAGTTTTAAAACAAGCAGACTAAATTCTGCCAAAATGTCACATGCAAAAACAGGCATTTTAATTTTTTGGGAATTGAAAATGTGGAAGTTGATCCTGTAATTTTTATCAGCTGTAGTTTGTTGAAGTGAAGCTATTTGGAGACACCATGCAGAGAGAGAGAGAGATTTGAAGATAAGTCAGCAATTTTGGATAAAAGGATAACATGTTTTGAAAAAGTTTTAATTTTTTTTATATCTTAAATCTTTTGGAAAACCCCAACAATGAATTTTAAAACAAATGAGGAGTCCTGTGATACCTTAAAGACTAACAAATTTACTTGGGCATGAGCTTTCATGGGCTATAACGCGCTAACAGGCATGTAAAACAGATAGAGCTTCAGTTTTGGAGTTCCTCTAAAACCAGCCTTTGGAGATCAACTTTCTGAAGACAAAAGCCTGAACTGCAATGTCTGATCCACAGTTGAATCAGTTTTCACTGACCTAGTCCATCTTTATTCTTAGTATCAGTTTTAAGGCACCAGCTTGTTGGAGTTGTAGTGAAAGCACAAACTGTGATGTCTTTATCAAACAGAACCTTATTTCCTTGAGTTCCTCTTCTCTGTCTCATGTATCCACTGATTGTCTCATTGTACATTTGGATTGTAAATTCTTCAGAGTGGAACTATTTTCTTGTTACATGTTGGTACACACCCTAGCCCAATAGGGCTGAAGCCTCTAGATGCAACCACTGTACAGATAATGTGGATATGAAATTGAAGTATTTATAGTCCAAACCCAACTTTGGTAAACTAAACCCACTGTTCTATTGGAAGCTCATTTTAAAATGAACTGAATAATAATAAATAAAGTGATCCAGAATGAATGGGGCAGGGCAAATTTTGTTCTCCCTTACACCAGTGTCACTGTGGTGTAATGTCATAGACATGAATGGAGTTGTTCCGGATTTACATCAGAACAAAGTTGAGTTTTGTGTGTAGGATGTTAGATTTAATGATTGCTAAGAAGTATAATTAAAAGATGATGTTAACTGAATATCAGATTTTCCAAACGCATGTTTGTTTGGTATTTTAATTGAAAATAAACAAAATCAGGAGCGCAAAAAAAAATAGTAGAAAAGATATGTGTGAAATGTAATGATAATGGTTGACTTCTAAACAGCCAGGGAAATTATAGTCATCTTATGTGTGGGACAGGAACAAACACCTCTTAATTGCACTTCATTATAACGTACCTTTCTCTGCTCAGTTGTATATATTAATTATAAAAATCATGTTGCAGAGACGAGAAGCTCTACAATAGTTTTTTTCCCCCCCTCTCCCTCCCTAATGCTGTCTGCAGCAGGATGGAAGAACAATATCAACTGTCATCCACAGAAAGAGCTTTCAAAGACAAAATCATAAAAAGAATGAAAGGCTATTATAAAAAAAGGAGAAAAAATGCTTTGATTCCCCAGATTTTCTACTTATTAATGTTTAAGGTTCTCTCTTCCTTTTAAAAGTATCTTCTTATACTGTTTTGTGTGTGTTATGTGCAGGTAACATCACTTTTTGATGACTATATAACATGACACATGGATTACGTAGCTAATTATTAACAGATGGAGGGTGAATGGATTATAATGGAAAAAGATACCATAGCAGCCCTTTAGGACTTGCATGAGTTATTCCAACGAGGTTTTGAAAACTTGATCATGGGACTGTGTTTTGTATTTCTTCATGAAAATTGTAATCTGGAAAATACTTAACACACCTGAAAAGATAAGGGCAGTGTTTGCCTCTTGTGTCTTTATTGCTAAGGGTGAGATTCTGTGGAACTGGAGATTTCCTCTCTGCTTCTGATATTTCCTCCAAAGTCTCTAGAGAGGTGGTTCTGTAGGCATTCTGATACACGTGACATGCTACAAAAAATGCTTTACTGTTATGCCAAGGTGAGGCAAGAGACTATGCGGATCTGGTCTGAACATTTTGGTGTATGCAAGACTCTTGGTCTGGCAATAAGAACAGTGTATCCAACACTGCACAGTGCAGGAATTGATTCATAACACAAGAAGAGACTATTGTAATCATCTTATCTGACCTCTTGCATAACATATGTGTCTGGCCTTCTCTGAATTAATTCTTCTTTGAACTACAGCATATCGTTTAGAAAAATATTCAATTTTGATATAAAAAATTGGCAATGATGACAAAAACATCATTTTTCTTGGTAAATTGTTCCAGCGGTTAGTAATTCTGTGTGTGTTCGTGTGTGTAAAAAATATAAACCGTATATCTAGTCTGAAGTTGTTTAGCTTCAGCTTCCTGTCAGTGGATCTTTGTCTTCTAGATAGAAGAATCCATTATTAAAGTTTTGTTCTCCATCTTTTAATATTTCTTATGGCTCTTCCCTGCACATTCTCCAATTTATCAGGCTCCTTCTTAAATTGTGGACAGTAGTATTCCACCAGCAGTGTCAGCAGTGTCAAATACAGAGATAATATAACTTCCCGGTTACTGCGTGAGATATATACCCCTGCATCATATCAGCCTGTTGGTCAGAGTGTCATACTAGGACAATGACTTTCAAACTCTTTTTCTTGGAACGCAGTTGAAAAAAAAATCATTTGTGTCTGCAACCCAACTGTTACATCTTTGAGCAATGCATTCCAGTCTTTGGGCAGAAGCAGCTGGGGAGTGGGGGGGTGGAGAGGCATGATCCAGTACCTGAGGGTCTGCAACCCAGTACCGGGTCCTGACCTGTGGCTAGAAAACTATTGCACTAGGAGCTCATGTTCACTTGATTTTCCACTATGACCCCACAGTCTTTTTCAGAGTTATGGCTTACCAGGCCATCCTATAAGTATAGCTTACATTCTTTGTTCCTGGAGTTATTTCACACTTGTCCATTTTCAAGGAAGAGCATACATCTCTTCAAGGGTGTTGGCAGTTTCCTTATAGCCTATGTCATCAATATGATTCCCAGCATTGTTACTCTGTGCATCATTCTGAAGCCTAGGATATCTGTTGAAGGACTGTGAAGTGATGGAAACGGCTATAAGCATGACTGAGGGTTCTTTTTATTCAGAATATCACCAGGTTCAGTCATCAATAGGCTTTGTGGTCATTTACTGTCCAATTTTTACATTCTCAGTCATTTTGACTTTATGAATTATATTCATATGGCATGTATCTGTGCCATGCCAAGACCGTTTTATCAGAGGTAAATCAACTGCTCATCAGCCTTACTCTAACTGACTTGCATGCAACAATTCCTCTAATTCCATGAGGGGGACTCCACAAATGGTTGATTACTTGGCCCAGCTGGCACAGTTCTTCAAAACCGCATGCACGACACTACAACTAGCACACAAAATAACCACAAACATCTGAAGCCTAGAAATGTTTGCTGAGTCACGGGGCCATGATGGAAATGGCTACAAGCCCAACGGAGAGCTCTCTTTGTTTAGAGTGTCCCCAGAATCAGTCACCACTGGGGTTCTGCTACCAATCCAGTGTTTAAGTTTTCATTTGCAGCTTTCTTACATCCATGACTTTACAATTTACACCAGCACAACAACACGAGATTTCCACAATTATTACCCCCATAAACTTTATCCCTCTTGTAAGAGCTCCAGCCTGATAATTCTGTGACAACCAGAAACTATTTCATAACTTCAGTAAATCCTGTGGATAGTTCACCTCTCTCTCACTACTCACCTGCTTATTTTGTCAGCTTTTGTGCTTACTCGATGATTGTGGCGAGCGACGTGGATCAGATTAATCTGGTGCCGTTTCCCTGTTCTGGTGAAGGATGAAAGATCACTGTAAGGTGGGTTGGGACGATTGAAAGGAGTGAGGAGGAGAGAGCCACCAATGTTTCTGAACTCCTCAAGGGGACGTGATGTTGAAAGCAGATGAGGAGAGTGTGTTTTGGATCCCACTACATGTTGGAGCCCAAAAAGCTTTAGCAACATGGGGCTCACATGGGGCTCACATAGGACTGGACCACCTGGCTCACTGCTATGGAACTGGCATTCTATATTGCTCAGGAGATGCCCTGAGGGGGCAATTGTTATACTGATATCAAGGGTGAAATTTTTTTTCCTGTGTATAGGTTTTTAGATCATGCTTTTCACTGGAATATGTGAGCAGCTGTGTACATGCACTGGGAAGAAGATCTCTTCCCTCTCTGTTCTCCCCATCATGCACAAAATCTAGAGCCAAGCACTCTACTAACTAAAGCACTCCCTACCTATTTGATGTGGGAGACTGGCTAGCTACCCAATGGTCCTCTCAGAAGGTAGTTGATGGGTTAGCCATGATCCTATCTTAACCTGGTCCCAGCATGGCTGCTAATGTTTTTAATGTTTTGCAGCAGACTGAGTGGTGGAAACACACTGCTCCATTGTGCCTCTGTCCTCTTTATGGCACTGTACCTTCATGAGAGTATCTCCGCTCAGTCCCTGCATGGCACGGGCACAACATCAAGGTGTGGTGCCCTCCCCCACGTTTAAATCACTTTAGAATCATACAATATTAGGACCTCATGAGGTCATCTAGTCCAACCCCCTGCAAAAAGCAGGGTTACTGTCACTAAATCATCCCAGTGAGGGTGTTGTCTAACCAGGCCTTAAGTGTTTCCAAAGATAAGAGATTCCACCACCTGTCTAGGTAACACATTCCAGTGTTTCACCATCTTCCTAGTGGGAGAGTTTTTCCTAATAGCCAACCTCGGTCTCCCCAGCTGCAACTTGAAACCTTTGCTCCTTGTTCTGTCCTTTGTCACCACTAATAACAGTCAAATAGCTGAAATTGTTATCAAATCCTCCCCCAGTCTCAGTCTTCTCTTCTGCAGGCTAAATAAGCCTAGTTCCTTCAGTCACTCACCATAAGTCATGTACCCCAGACACCTAATCATTTTCATTGCCCTCCACTGGACTCTCTGATTTGTCTACATACTTTCTGTAGTGGGAAGCCTAAAAACTGGACACGAGGTTTCAGATGCGGCCTCTCCAGTGCTGAATAGAGGGGAATAATCACACTCCTCAATCTGCTGGCAATGCTCCTATTGATTTAGCCCAATTGCCATTGGTCTTTCTGGTAACAAGGGCACACTGTTGACCCATATCCAGCTTCTTGTCCACCATAAGCCTCAGGTGCTTTTCTGTGGAGCTGCTACTTAGTCAATAAGTCCCCAACCTGTAGCAATACATGGGAATTTTCCGTCCTAAGTGCAGGACTTTGAGCTTCTCATTGCTGAACATCATGAGATTTGTTTTGGCCCAATACTTCAATTTGTCTAGGTCTCCCTGAATCCTATCTCTACCCTCCAGCATGTTTACCATCCCCCCCCCCCAGTTTGGTGTTATCCACAAATTTCCTGAGCGTGCAATCAATCCCATCATCCAGTTCATTAATAAAGAAGTTGAACAAAATTGGCCCCAGGACTGAACCCTGAGGCACTCCATGTTACTGGTTGCCAACTAGGCATTAAGCCATTGATCCCTACCCACAGCCTGATCTAGCCAGCTTTTTATCCCCCTTGCAGTCCATTCATCCAACCCCTACTTCCTTAACTTGTTGACAAGAATGCAGTGGCAGACTGCATCAAAAGCTCAGTTAAAATGGAGGTATATCACACAAACGGCTATTCCCACCTCCACAAAGCCAGTCATCTCATCGTAGAAGATAGTCAGGTTGGTCAGGCATGATTTGCCCTTGAATCCATGCTGACTGTTCCTGTCTTCAGAGAAACAGAAGAACTGGAACTGATATGCAGATTCAATTGTGTGAAAGCAGGATTAAATTGTGACTACAGATTCTTTTCCCATTACAACAGATGATTTGACCTGCCTTTCTCTATGTTCTGTTTCCCAGTGTTTGAATCTTAACAACTGCTTTGATTTGCTGTTACAGTGTGACCTGATCCCCTGACTTGCATTCTCCTACATTTATTTTCCTCCCATTCTGTAAGTTCTCCATCTTTCAAGTGTTTGATGAAGAAGTGGGGTTTTCTCCCAAGAAAGCCCATCTGATAAAGAAATCTGTTAGTCGTTAAGTGCCACTGTATGCTTGCTTATTTTGCTGAACTAGAGTAACATGGCTACTGCTTTGGAACTTGCAATTGTAATGTTCCCGACAGAACTAGGGTTTTTGTTGGACTACAGACGTTTTAGAACTTCTGTTGATTATGCTGTGTAGCTTTGTGAATCTGTCACACAAGTTTATGAGCTCCACTTTGAAAGAAGTCAAAATTGAAGACAAAAAGCCTGCCCATGTCAAGTACAAGTCTATTGTCTTTGTATATGACCTTAAATAGGTACACAGTTTTCTGCTTGTAGCACTGTCACTGTTAACCCCTTGAATTAGGTCCTGTTCTTTTCAAGAGGATCATAATGGCCCTTGGAGGTCTTACATTGTTATATATGGGAGGGAGGGTTCAGCCACCTTCAGCTCCAAGACCATATGACTGCTTCTTTCATATATCAAGAAAAACACCACTGGTGTATTAAGAAAAAAAGGTGTAGATGAAACCAATAAAGTCCTGTATATCTAAGATATTCCATAGTCTTATCCCATCACCCAGCATTCAGATCAGAGCTTAGTATTTCCCTCCACCACAGCTTATAGCAGGGGTCAGCAACCTTTGCCAACCCCTGTACCGGCTGCTCCTCCTCGACTCTTAGCCAGTGCCAGTGGCTCACTCCACAGAAATAAAAGCAGTGGCTGCCTAAAAATTTGGTGGCAGCCATGGCTGGATGTTGGGAGTAGGGAGGGGAGCGCTGCCCTGACATGCCTCTGAAGGGAGCCACTCGCGGAAAGAAGCGGCCTGCAGTGGCTCCTCTTGGCAACATGCCTGGGAACAGGGGTCCCCAGGAATGCCATGGAAAGAAGCTGCCTAGAGTAGCTCCTCTTGGGGGGTCCTCAAGCATGCTGAGGAAAAAAGCTACAGAGTGGCTTCTTGGCGGTTGCACGCTATGGAAAGAAGCCATTCCAGGCATCTTCTTTCTACACCATGGCTGGAACATAGGCATTGTGGGGACCTCTGCACCCCAGCTGCCTCTGAAAGAAGCTGTTTAGAGTGGCTTTCAGTGGCAGGACCCACAATTTCTGTAGCATTACAGAGGATGCTGTGCACCACTCAAATGGGCTCTCCTGCCACTGTTGGCACATGTGCCGGGGGTTGCCTGCTCCTGGCTTGTAGCAACTATGCTGCCTATGTGATTCAGCTCTCTCTCACATGGACAAGAACAAGTTCATTAGAGAAGAATTGTTGATTATATTGCTTGCCTGCTTGCTTGATTTTTTTTTTAAAGGTGAAGGGGTAGTGAGGTGTAATTAGGTAGTCTTCACCACTATTCTATGTTACTGACCCTCACTTGGTCGCAGGATCTAGGAACAGCAAAGTTAGCTCAAAGCCTTCTCCCTTTCCTTACATCCATCCTCAACTTTCTCTGCTGTGCTAATTGGAGCTCTGTAAACGCAAAATGTGGACTTTAGCCCATTCTTTCTCTTAACTGGCATGGACCAAATTCTCTGCCAGTGTAACTTCAATGACCTAGCTGATTCCAATGGAATTAGCCAGCTGAGGCTTTGTCCCCATAACTCTTCTGATCATGCAGTTCTCTTCACCCCTGCTCCAGCGCTCTCTTCTAGTTTCATAATTTTAGTATAAATACGTCCATAGCTTTCTAACTTCAAGAAGAGCAATGCATAACACATGATACAGTTTTGTACGTTAAACAAATATTAACTTGAAGGGAAAGTAAGGTTGAAGAGAGTGTTTAGTCAGTCACTTTGAACACTTCCAAATAAGCTGAGAAAATCAAGTTCTCAGAATTCACATAAAAAACCATAAAGTAGTTAATATTAAATAAAAGGCTTGTGCAACCTTTTACTTTTACAGTATGTGCTTATGTGTCCTTGATTCCAGTCCTGTTTTGTTTATGATTAATGAATGACTCACCTTGAAGTCCATTTAGCTGGATTCATACCTCATTATGAATTTGAGGAGGTCATTTGTTTGTGAGCTAAAAGAAAAGGCCCTTTGTATGTTGCAAAATGTTAATAGTTTGATACAGTATATATAGAATGATAACATGGAATCAGGGTCAAAAGGGTATGGAGCTCTGGTTTAAGTTTGATCAGACATGAAATTGCTTAGGAAATGTCCAGGCAAATTTACTGATGACTGACCATGCAAACTTGTTGAAGATTTCATTGTATAAACAAAAACAGCTACTTTAGTGAAATTACAACTAAATCAGAATTTGCAGAGGTAGGGAGGGGGCAGAAGTAACTGTGGGGAAAGATATTACGTTGAGCAAAACAAAATGGTGACACAAAACAATTTATTTTTTTGGCCATAGCTTGTACATGGAGCTCCCACTGAAGCCAACAGGAGTAGTGCTCCTATTCATTGAATTCAGGATTGTTTTGAGAAAAGGTATATTTGTACTCAGTATTAGTCAAAGGCCGAAATTCACTCCTGTGAAGAGGACAGCCACTTGTGTTGCGGGACATTTAAATCTCATATTAGGCCCTCAAAACTGAGCTTTATTAGGATGTGCATATTGTATTAGCCTCCTTCTGACACCCCACATCATGGAGATAATGGTATGAGCTCACAGTGGTTCTCAACATTTTGCAGTTTGTGACACACTTGATGACATGTCAGAACCTTACAGGACACACAAACTCATCGCCCCTTCCCTACACACCAAATACAATTCTCTCCTCGGCTTTCCACAACACACTTACCACTGCGTAGTGACACAGTGGTTGAGAACCACTGAACTAGAGAATGATCACAGTTTGAAAAATGTGAGGCAAAATTCAGACCTGGTGTATGGGAACTTGTAGTCCATTTATACTAGCTCTGAAATTACCTTTCTAGCTGTAGGAGGAGGTCATTCATAGGTTCCTGCTGAAAGAAGTCTCTCTCTTTTCCATTTATTCCTCAAATATTTCAATCAATCCAGAACCCATGTAGTGCTTTACAAGAAGTGGACAGTAAAATATAATGAAAGTAGAATTCCAGTGGTGTTACATGTTACAGCCACATGAACACCAGGGCAGTATTCTTTCACGTGGAATTTGGTTCAGATTCTTTCACATATAGCTTGGCATTTCACCATCTAGTTTAAAGTAGTATGCATGAATGAGAACTTCCCATAATAAACTTAAATCATAACTTAGTATCCCTCCCTTCCGAAGAAATGTTGTAGTTAAATGAGAGCAAAGCAATCTGTGTTTTCCTGCTTAGCAAATAGCTGAGATTTCAATACTGCTGTTTGTCTGGGAACTAAGAGCTATACGTACTGCAATTGATCTTTACATTTCATGATTCTTTGTTGCATGTATGATTCAGGCTGATTCATCATAATATTTGTATTGCAAAGTTCAGTGGTTTATTAAATATGGTTTGTGTCATCATTTAAAAAAAAATATAACTTTCAGAATGGTTAGTAACTGCAGGCTGACCTTTGGCCTCTGGTTTGCTTAATATTGTGGTTTTATGTTTTCCCCAATTTGTTCTGAACTATTTGTACTTTGGATTATTAATCTATAACTAAACATTGTCCTTGGTGTTCATCTTGCTGACGGTGTTTGGAACCACACCAAATCTATTATCTTTTCTTTGAAATTGTGGAGTGCTTTTATTCCAGGACTTGATTCAAGCTTCTTGTTCATTTACAATTTCACTGGAAACATTTCAGTCGAGTTGAGGCATTGTTTGGCCATTCAAGAGCAGCGATCATGCTAGTTTTTGTGAGTGAGATACACAAAGGTCTGAATAGCTCTTCCAAAAATCAGTTAAATGAAGTTTTGTGAGATTCTCGCAGTGATGAATTACGCACTCCCACCCCCAATGTATCAAGTAAAGAATATATCCTTTCATATTTAAAAAATAATGAGGCATACTGTAGCATAATGAGACTCTTAACTGATTAATTTCAGATAAAGGTGATGGGAAAATGTCCCCTAGCTCATAGAACCAATGGATTGGCCCCAGATTTCTCCTATTGTGCACAGCCTCCTTGCCTCTGGGGTAGGGTGACTAGCACTGCTCTCTCTAAGCTCTGAGCGTGTGCATGTGCACACAGGTTGTGAAACCCATGCACAAAAAAAATCCAACAGTGCTAATATTAGCATGCACAAAGAATTTTTTGCCCACAAAAAGAAATTGTTTGCACATACAGCCTACAAAAAAATAGAGGGAACATTGGTGTCCATATGTCTTTATTTTATAGAGACAGTCCTAATATGTGGGGCTTTATCTTATATAGGTGCCTATTACTTCTTCCCCCAGCCTGGTTTTTCATACCTGCTATCAGGTCACACTATTCTGGGGCACCACTCTGTCCCTGGCAGAACATGTGCACATTAATGCAAGGTGGAAGACCTTCAAGTTTGCCTAGCATGGAGCAGGAAGTTCAGGATTGGAACAGCAGACTCTGCTGCATTGTTTTTCTTAGGAATCTCTGTGGTGTACTATCAATGGGAAATGTCGCACCCCATGGATTTGAGTGCTTCAGAGAGTCCTTCATGGAGGTTGGCTGAGTCCAGATAAAACCATAGATCTGGATCTGGTTCAATCTGAGCATTATAAGGAACCATAGAGTGAAAAAGAGCTGTTTGGAAAATGTGCACTGTATTCACGCAGGAAAGGAGTTAATTGTCTTAATGGCACGCCATAGCGAAAGCTTTTTTGGAGCATGTGCTTTAGATTGAGAGGATGCCTACTCGCATGATAGTTGGTGCATGTATAACTGAGGAATCCTCTGATGTCCATAAGTTGTGTGAGAATAAGAAATTAGAAATCTTATTGTCCCTGTGATTCCAGGGCTTTATAGCATTTCATCTGTCACTGTAACCTATTCCTTTGCTGTACAAAGTCTCCAAATTAAATAGTTGCATCATGAGTGTTTGGATAAAGATATAAAAATGGAGGGTGGGTGAACGGAAGATTGTTTGTTTGTTTTTTCTTAATGAGGATGTAGCAATATGACGTCAGTGGTGTGATATGGTTTTTCCCTTTTCTGTTTCCATATCACTGTGGCATCATGTGACAGATGGCATAAAACAGAGGACCCTGGTCTTCTTTTAAAAAAACAATCCAGTTATGAACATCAGGAAACAGGAAGTGCTGAATAAAATGAGTCAGAGAGCAGAGCTCTTAAGAAGAGAAGAACTCTCTCCAAGTCTGCTTGCTATTCTGGGCTACCAACATGCTATGCGTTAGTAAACCTGTTCCCATAGTAGCTTTAATTATCTAGGGCACTGGGTTTAGTTCTTCATGATTATTTTGTTTGTTGTTTCACTGAAAATCATTTTTAATGGATAAGATAATGTGGTTCAAGATCTTCAAAGGCTCTGTGGACCCATTCCTGAATCCTTTTATCAGTAAATCTCCAACTGTTGTTAAAGAGAAACTGACCTGAGTAAAGTCAGAATTAAATGTTGTTCAAGAATCCATTTCCTGGTTAGATTATCCTCTCATCTTCACTGCTGTAAATTGGAAGTATATTCATTTAAATCAATGGCATTACAGCACCATAAAAATGGTGCAAGTGAGAGGAACCTCAGGATGAAGAGGGTAAATTTTCAAGAAACCTCAACCTGGTTTCCATTTATGCATGTGCAGCTTTGCATGTTAATTTTTCAAGTGGTATATCACAGATCTTGAATGTGCAGCGCAGGAAATAGTGCTTGAAAAAATGTTCATATTATTTGCAGTCATAAATCTGGCCTCAATAGCTAAATACCTTCTAAATGCATACAGTTAATGAAATATGAAGACTTTGCTCATCATTTCTAAACAATTAAGAAGTGGCTTTAAGATTTAAAGGAAAAATTATGAATGTATGTATGGCACATTGGTCTCAAGAGGCTCTCTTAGAGAAGCGTGAATTTCCACCAAAATAACATTTACAGGGCTAACCTCAAAAAACTAGGAAGCAAAAGTGCAGTTTATTATTCTTTTGGATTTAGCCCAGCTGTGTCTTCATATTTGTGAGTAATTTGTAAGAATGCATAGAATTAAGAGCTGTTGAAGCTAAACAAGCAAGGAGTCCTGTGGCACTTTTAAAGACTAACAAATTTATTTATCGCATGAGCTTTTGTTGGAGAAAATTCCTACTTCATCAGAAGCTTTGAAGATGGGGAATTAAAGTTAAAGAAGTTCAACACCTTGCAGCTCTGTGGAAAAAATTTAAAGGTGTGCTATGATTGTCATAAGTAGGAAACTTATTCTTTTTAGGCTGATTGGTGGGAAAGACAATAGACTTTTTGCACATTGTTCTTTTTCATTGGTACAGCCAATGTTCTTGTACACATTGAGCCTGATTTTGCAGAGATAAAAATTTGATGTAAGTGGTAAAGTAGTGTAATCTGCAGTTACATAGAAAAGTGAGTGTAAATTGCATGTCCAGGCTGTGCGTGTAGCAGGAAAGCAACTATCAGAGGGTACATGGTGTTGGATAGTCTACTTTATTTTACATCCTCCTTAGCATTGGTATCTGTTTTTTGACTAATTTATACCAGACATGCAACTTAGACTCATACAGCTGTAGAATTTGGCACGAAAGCTCTGATGAGAGTTGCACCCGTCTGTATAACATTTGGGATTTTGTATCCTACGCTCAGATGAGCCATATGAATTCATTCAAGCCTTTAATTCCAGTGGACCAAGTTTTGTTCTATTAGACGAATGCAAATAGAGTGACTCCTCTGACAGCAGTGGAGCTGCCCCATTTTTAAATAAGTGTAAATGAGAGAAGAATGTGGATCCTGTATGTAATAATGAGGCCTACATGATTCTAATAATGTGAAGATATAAATAACTTGTTTGCAGACAGAAATAGGTGCCATAAATAACACTGAAAATAAGACTGCTTAAGCCTTTGTGAGGCAGTTTCATTTCCTCAGTACAAGAACAATTAATTTCCAAAGCTTTAATTAGCAATGCAGCAAGCTAATGAAAAATGGAAGCTCACATTGCTTCATAGAAGGTGCCGTCATAAAGAGTTTGTAACCATTTTAATTTTGCTGCTCTTTCTAAGCATGAACCAAAGCTACAGGCAGAAATTATAGGTTGTTTTTTGCATAAAATTCCTACGTATCTGGGATAAACAGATATTCTATTCAGAGTTCCTCTGTTAATTCCACCGGTTTCCATTAAGTGATTCTCTCTGCACTTGTTAAGTAAATGATTATTATAAGACTATGGAGACATGGTCAATCAAATTAACCCCTTTTGTCCAACCCCCAAAATGGTTCCCTTCATTTGCCTAAATTCAGCTGCTTTTGAGAACTTTTTCAAGCTTGAAGGACTCTCTGGATTCATCACATTAGCAAACTGTAACCTGAGAGCAGGGTCTTTGGAGCAGCAGGACTCCTTTGGCCCCCAATTGTTTTGCTAATCAAGATTATTGCTGCCATTGAGATGTGGAAGTATAGCCTAGCTGACAAAATTTGTCAGCTTCCCATGAAATAGTTCTGTCACTTTAGTCAGGGTGCCGGCTAATATTAACATATAAATGAAGTCTCTCCCCCTCACTCCTTAATAGATGCAGAGAAAATATAAACACACACACAAAAAAGCCCTCTATGCTTAAATCAAACAAGCTTCTTTTCTCCGCTCTCGCCCATGTCCCTGGAAATCCTGTGAGTAGTGGAGCTAAAAGCAGGGTTGGGGGGGAGAGAAGAGTAGAATTTGCACAAAACTACTTTTAAGCCATAAAGAAGGAAAGCTCCACTCCCCTGCTGATAGCAACAGGAGATTGATTACGCCTGCAAAAGTACAAATGGTTGCCTGAATGCAAGTGGCAGACCTCCAAAGCAGCATGTTCTATGTGCTGGTTTTACATTTTATAGCAGAGGGCTTGAGTACAAAGTGGAAAAGTGGAACAGAGGGTATGAAAGAGTTATCTTTGCCCAGAGGTCAAACATATGAGGACCGCCCCTAGTAGTGTTAGTGTCTGACCACAGAAAGATAGCAGGGGGAATCTAAGCCCTTTGCTACAATCATCCCCTCACATCATTTCTCACACCGGGTCCTGCAACACCTGTTTTTAGCCTTTCACTCCGCTTTCTCATAATCAGAATACATATTGTGGAAGACTCAGGCTTAATGCTCATGCTCTTCCAGATGACCTACGAGGTGATGCAATCTAATGCTCTTTTGCTCATTTATTCAAATTCCACATTATTTTGTGAAAGACAAATGCACGGCATCATTCAGTAGTGGCTCTTTTCAACTTCACACAAAATCATAAAACACCAATTCAGATTCATGCCTATTTTAATCACAAATGGAGCGACCCAGAGCTTTGCCTCTTATTCTGAGCCTAATTTAATATAAATAAGTACATATTTTGTGATATTTGTAATCTGCAAGCCAGCAATATGGACAATTTGATAGTAAATTAGCTCTTGAATAGCAACTATACAGCAGCTTTGTGTACTTAGAATATGCATCAGAGATGACTCCGATAACAAGTTCAATGGGCTTTGCAAAGCATAGCTTCAAATAGAAGAAATCCTTCAATCATGATTTGTTCTTGCTGTTTGGGAAACAATCAGATTATTCCTCTGTGCCTAACTGTGACAATACTCTAAAAGCTTAAAAGAAAACTAGAATATATGTTCCCCTGATAGATTACATCAGCCTTTGTGTTCATTAGGCTAACATAAAAATACTTTCAATATGTAAAATATCTGCTACTAAAGATAGTATCAAGGAAACAACAGCTTGGAAATAGTTTGCGTCAGTAGTGAATTACCATAGCAAAAACAAAGTTGCCAACTTTGTTAGAATCCCATCCAGTAAAGAAGTTCCAACTTCATCAAAATTAGATGTTCACTAATATAGAAAGGAGCAACCTGTCATGTCTTTATTTTAACTTCCCCAGTGTAAGACAGTGAGTCACTTGTCTAAAATGTGGAGGTAAAAGGAATTTTGTTAAAAGTTTCTCTTTTCATTAGTTTTATTGGCCCCCATTTAATGGAAGTCCAAGGAGGGTGATGTGTATAAAGAAAACCTATGTATGTGATACAGTATGTATATAAATGCAATAGACAAAAGGACTTTAATGGTATTGCCTACCTCAAATGTTCAAAAATCATGAGTTAGGCTCATTAGAAATCATGAGATTATGTAAAAATAATTGATTTGCTGTTGTTTTTATTTGCCTTTTGCTTCTTGAGTCTTTAGAGTAAACTAGAGATGCATTTTGAGGCTGTCTCCACAGCCACAAGGACTAAAAACCTTACTCTTTCTTTGGGAATGAAGGTTGAAATCATTACATATTCACTTGATTCCAGGAGTTGGGGCTTTAAGAAAAACAATAATTATTGTGAGACCCTGGTTAACAGTATGTTTATCCAACACACTTTACAGTCTTTCTTCTTAGTCTCCAAAAATAATCAAGATCCAAGATTTGTAAATATTGTTGGGGGGGGATTATAAAAATGAAAGTAGTAATAAAATCAAGTCTCCTTACAGGCTGAGGAAGCCTCAGGCTTGAGGTTTCAGAATTCATTGAACCCTCTGGACTTCTCAGTGGAGTTTCATTAGTTATAGTCCCTTAAAACAAACAAACAAACAAACACACCTTATTTATTTGAGTGGTGAAGATAAGGGATCAATCACAGAAGGCTCTGTAGAAACAGTAAAACTGAACAAAACAAACAGTGTGCCCCAGAGAGAGTACAATACAGGCTGACTTTCAGGATCCCTCTTCAGTGTCAATTCATCACCAGCCTGCATATTTATACTTTATATTCATCAGTCCCATAGCTTACCAGCTAGCCACTTGCTCATCAGCCAACAGAGTAGTCATCTGTTATGCATCCTGTGTAATTAGTTATTTAAAATGTTACAGGACATGGTACCCAACAGTAAGAGGTCAGTCCTCCAGTGAATGAGAATCTTTCATGTCAGTGGCACTTAGAACTCATAAAAAAACACCAAATAGCAATTTTGTTCTGCAATCATTTAGATACAATTGACATGCTGTGTGCTAAAGACCAGATTTACTCCACAGGGCTTTCTTTCTCACCTTTGTTTCTGGTTACACACCCTCATCCTTGACTCTGAGTCTGCAGCACCTGTCAGGTGTGTAGCTCAACTAAGCAAAAGAAGTTCTGTCAAAAAGGAAGTGTGTGGAACTTACCTCTGTTACTAGGATTGTCCAATTTACAAACTTGCCTTGGAAGCAAAGCTGACTGTTGTTCACAATGGAGTCCTTCATACCTTAGAGAGAACAGCTGCCTCACACTTCAGCGCACATGAACAAAACACCTGCTTAAGCCCAGAAAAACAGTAAGCAATGAGCCTTGCTTTACGCTAGATGCTGCTTACACTTTATTTATATTCTATTAAAACTTTCCTATATTATTCTACATGCTGTGGACATTTTAAATAGATTTTTTTTAACAAAGCCTCTATTTCCCCTCTTTTTATATAATAAAAAATGCTGATATTTTGCTCCTCATGATTAACAAAAGGCAAACCACATGTTTGAGCTGCATAAGCAGTGTGGCTTTCACCTGCTGGAGCTTATTCAGTCTATACTTTGTGCATTGGATACATGCCATTCTTAATTCTCAACTCAATATTTTGTCTTTGCATGCGTAGGTGCATGCATATATATATCCATGATAGAGTTACATACATGCAATTTTTAGAATGAGATGCAAGTGCCAGCAGGCATTTTACACAAGGACGGTTAGTGTCTTCACATTTTATATTTGTTTATGCTTTTGAGTAAATCATATGGGGAGACAGGCAATGAGTTAAAGACCCTGATTCTAATGTTCTTCACAGCATTGTATACTGGAAGCAACTCAACTGAAATCAAGTGAAAAAGAGGTAGCTGTGTTAGTCGGTGTATAGCAAAAACACTGGATGTCCTGTGGCACCTTAAAGACTAACATATTTCTAAGTGGGTTGCAGCCCAGGAAAGCTTATGCCCGAAGAAATTTGTTAGTCTACGGTGCCACGGGACGTCCAGTGTTTCTGCTGAAATCAGTGTAGTTACTGTGGTGTAAAGGTGATGTGAGCATTGAATCCCACTCTGAGGTCACCAGTGGAAACTTCTTTAATCTTCTTTCTTGTAAGGTCTAACTCACACAAACTGATCCCTCTTTCTCTATGGACCTCCATTGATTTCAGTCGGACTGCATGTGAGTGCAGGGGTCTGTCCAGGCAGATCAGATTTCAGATCACGGTCTAGGTTATTAGTCCCTAAAAGTTGCTACCATCTGCTCTCTGTGATGGGAGTCAGTAGTCTCTGTCAGTTCCTAATGGGACCTAATCTATATCACAAAAACCAGCACTACCATGGGTATTGTCAACCTTCTTGGGAATCTTAACAGAGGAGAACAAGGACTGAATGGTTACATTTAAATGAAACACTCTTTCCCCACTAGGGGTGGTCCAACCACACTGGGTCTGAGAGACATTAGCAGAACAGCTAGCATGGCTGTTGCCTGTGCTGTGGATAAACAAAGGAGTTCAACCTTCAGAGCTGTCAGTATGGCATCTTTTCAAATACTAAACTACATACATACATGTATTGAATTTTAATCTTATATATTCTTTGCCAGGAATTAATTTCTTTTTTTTTTTAAACAATGAGCATAACTGTTTTTTATTTAACTAAGGGAAAGTACTGGGAACAAATTCCCATTGACAATGTTTCTCTGCTGGAACCCACGTGAGCAAATGCAAGCAATGCAGTAAGGAAGATCAAACTTGTTACACTGCTGATATCCTAAGAGTTTGAACTCAGACCCCCTGCTGGCCTCAATTTTACAATGATAATCATTTCCTAAAATGTCTTCATTTTGTAAATGAAGTTGTAGCTCCCTCTGAGGCAGAGGTTTGCAAAGATTAAATCATTTACATTTCAAAGTGTTCATTTTTTTTGCCAGTGTGAGAAATACTCAAGAAAGAAAACCAGCGCTCCTTTTAATTTTTCAAAGCCAGAGGAGCATTCATAGTGAAAATAATCACAGCCCATTACAGCAGCCTTGCTTGCCCAGTCCCACTTCAAAAGGATGAGACTATCTGTAGTCCATGCAGCAGTGAATGACCATTTGAGTGAGTGATGGCTTATTAATACTATGACTCAGCCACTTCCCAATAAGGAGGACAATAAGAGGTCAAAGCTTGAGCATCCCTTACAGGAATTAATGAGGGCATGTTGCTAGTAATTTGGCCTTTTGGAAATTCCATTTAAATTAAAAGGCTCTTGTGTTGGACGTAATGGTACAACCAATGTCCCCTATATTTGAAAACCAGGGGTCATATTTTTACAGTTACACCTGTGCAATTTTATTTAGTACAGCGGGGTTGCACAGGGAGTCACCAGAAAAAGGAACAGAGTTGCACTGGTGAAAAGAAGACAATCACCTTATAACAGTTTGAAGAAGGAGCCACCTTAAACATTATGTGATGTACAGTCAAAGGTTAATTATACGGGATGTTGTACGGCTATGCACATTGTGAAATCAGGACAGCCCAATGTACTATTAATATGCAGAAGGAAATGCATAGTGTCTGCCTAGGATGTCTGATTAAGAAATTAAGATAAAAGTGTTTATGGTAAATTTGTTGGTTCTTTAAAGAATCATAGTAACATCCTTACATTTTGTCTTTCTCCTTAAATGGGAGACTACTAACAGGTATAATTGTAGCGCATGTTCCAGGGTTTGGCAACCTTTGCTGACCCCCATGCCACCCATTTTCCCCTGACCCCACAGCCTGTGCTAGCGGTCCCATTCCCTGAAAAAAAAAGTGACCACCACTAAAACTTTGGCCGGAGGTCATGGCTGGAGTTACCCCCACCACCACCAAAAGCCTCTCTAGGAGGCTTTTTCCAGTGGCAAGAAGGCCAGGAGCACTGCTGAAAGCTGCTCTGTGCAGCTTCTTTTGGCACTAGCTGGGTCGGGGTTGCCAGGAACACCATGGAAGGAAGGCATCATAGCGGCTTCTTTTGGTGGTGTGCCTAGGGATGGGTTCCACAGAGGGAACAGTGTGTGGCTCCAGATGGGTTCGCATGCCAGTCTTGGCATGTGTGTTGTGGGTTGGTGACCATTGGCATACACTAAGAGTCTTGGCCTGTTTCTTTAATTCCTCTAGTTTGCTTCACCCTCACCCTTGTTTTCATTTAGAAGACTTAGTTTACAAGTAGGTTGGACTCCTGTCTAACTAGCATATTGGTCATTTTATCACTATTTATAACGTTCTAAGCACTGTCTAAATTCAGATGAAGACACATTTGCTAACAAATAGTTCTCAGATCAAGAATATTGAGATGAGGCTATGTAATTTCTCCTACCACATTCTTGATTACATTAGGATAATCTCACCTAGGGCTTTTCTGTTCTCTTACTACTACTTACTCTTACTACTCTTACTTACTACTACTTACTCCTACTACTATTCTTAATACTACTTCATTTCAATAGCTTTCCTGTCTATGGCCTGAGCAATTAAAAATATTATCTCTCTCACCTTGTCTCTCTCATATTTTGGGACCCACATGACTACAACTACACTACATGCAATTATAACCTACACAGAAACCACAGGTGTGAAACAGCTTTCACAGTGACACTAAAATTAATTAATAGTAAATATTTTGTGTACACAAAAATCAATTAATAGTAAATATTTCCAAGACAAGTGCAAGGAAAATACAGACAGTTCAGTGAAAGTATTTTCTCAATAGACAATGGCAGTGAAAATGCAGAAATGATGCTAGTTTACGAAGAAAGGGATAAATTAGAAATATAATTGTCTTTGTGTAATTCATGATGGATCTGATTTTTTTTTAATTAATTACCCTTTAGTTTTGTTTATTTCCTCTAAAGATGGAAATTGCCAAGTTTGACCATTGGAAAACTCACAAAACGTGTTATTTATTTGTATTATAATAACTCCTAGAAGCTTCTGTCATGGACCAGGGCCCCATTTGTGCTGTATAAACACAGAAAAAACAAGTCTCTGCCTCATAAGTGTACAATCTAAATATAAGCAAAGATACAGTGGGAAGTACAAGGAAACCATGAGACTATAATAGTCAGCATGATAAGCAATGGTCTCAGCTCACCAGCCTAATCATTGTCAAGTTTGTTTTAGGCCTCATGTGCAAGGACAGTTTTAAGGAAGATTATAAAGGAGAATGAGTTCTGTGAACCTTTATGAGGGGCTTCTCCTAAGTGTGAGGAGCTGGGACATGTAGCTTATGTTTGATATGATAGAAAAGAACATCCGGAAAGAGATGCAAAGAGAGAGGTGATATGGTCAATGGGCTAGGAAAGTTATCTTTGGAGCAGCATTCTAAGGGAACATCAGTGGATCAAGACTTCATTTGTCAAGTTATAAAAAAGAACGTAATTGAATAATCAAGATTCAGGATGATGAGTTTTATCTGTGCCAATGGACAAGCTAGACTGTACGTTAGAAATGTTATGCAGAAAGAATCTGCAAACTCTAGCCCATGGTGAGAGTCCTCTCTGCCCCAAAATTCTTAAAATCTAATTAAAACAAGACACAACAAGTAAATGTAACATACAGTTAAAGGGAATGGGAGAGGAAAAATGAGGACAACGTAGGCAGCTTTTAACTGAGTGTTTTGAACAAGTTAGATGTAATGGGTATATTTGTAGCCCTGTAAAACATTATCATTTATTCTGATACAAGTAAATGAGTAAATGCTTCACATTCTTTTAATATAATGTATTGAAATAAGAGATAGAAGAGAACATTTAAAATGGTTATTGTTATCAGGGTATTAAAAATAATGTGTCTTGCAAAATAGTCCATAGTATTGGACTTGCAGTTTGAATGTCATGATATAAAAAGATAGCCAGCCATCATTAGTGAAATATGTGACTTTATTTTATCTCTTCATTGCTCTTTTTTCTTAAAAAAAAAAAAAGGACATGGACATGATATTTCTGAAGTTGAAGCAGAGATCAGTAAAGGTACATGAAATACAGGAGGGTTATAATAGCAAGTAAAATGTTAGTAAAACTAAATTGTAGAGAACTATGAACTTGACTTGAAAAGAGATGAAATTAAGCAGAACCAGAGAAATAAAAGAATATCTAGATTATGAAAGGAAAAGACCTGTGGGTCAAATCCTGAGATTCTTTAGTTACAGCTCACCCTTTATTCAGGCAAGTTCCAAAGCGGCAGCCATGTTAGTCTAGTTCATCAAAAGAAGCAAGGAGTCTTGCAGCACTTAAAGACTAACAAATTTATTTACTGCATGAGCTTTCGTGGGAGAAAATCCCACTTTATCAGATGCATGTCTGACAAAGTGGGATTTTTCTCCCATGAAAGTTCATGCAATAAATAAATTTGTTTGTCTTTAAGCGCCGCAAGACCCCTTGCTTCTTTCTTTTTTTTTTTTCGGGCAAACACCTATCAAAATAAGCTTTCCTGAGTAAGGATTGAGAAGTAGCCAAAGTACTTGTGATGGAATGTGTTTGATGTGATTACAGGGATCTCCCTTAGAGAATCAGGACCTAAGAGGGAATTTTAAGATCTGACATTTTGTTTATTAACATTAAGACAAAGGTCTCTGTATAGGATTAAATTATTTTTTGCCACCATGCTATCTGCTATATGGATTTTTCTCTCATATGAAGCTGTATTCTAAATTAATGATGTGATCCATTCTTTCATTCAGTAGTTTAGTTTTAGTATATAATTTTGTTGTTCTTTTTTCCCAATCAGTGCTTATTTCTCAATATCAGACTTCTTTGAAATAATGCTGGCAGTGTACACATAAAACAAAATAGATATAATTAAGAAATAACAGGCATTGTATGATCAACCAATTTTCTTTACTGTTGAGCCCAATATTATACCCTTACGGTATACACATTTTGAGAAGTCATCCAGCATAGCCCCTGATATGTAATAGTCTGTTCTGCTCATTTTTATTTGATACTTTCTTTAGTACTCTGAGATAAAGGCATCTTTCTTGAACAGTCTCCCATTGAGACTGACTTGTAAGGGTTTTGGGGGAGATGTCAACTCCTTTTTCACTGCATAACAGAGTGAAAGTAGCACCAAGAACTACTAAAAGCCCTAGCTCTGGTGGTAAGAGGATTTCTCTGGCTCAAGTACTATAGAAAACTACCATATATAGCTGTCTTTTAAGAACTCCTTTGCAAGTCCTGGCATGTGGAAAATGCTGTGGCAACAAGAGAAGTTTGTTGGGGGACAGAGCCAGAGCACTCAGCAGTGTGGGGATTCCTAGCAATGCAGCAGTCGGTGTGATGGTTTGAGGGAAGCTGCCAAAACTTACAGTTTATGAGGGGTCGGGGGGCCTCTATGCAGCCCCTGGAGCGGCCATAGAGGGGAAGGGGGCAAAGGTTGCACTGGCAAATTCACCATAGCCCCAACTTCCCTTGAACTTTGGGTTTTAATGTGCAGTTCCCCCCATCCATGCTGGAAACAGATGATTCAGGGCCAGATTCAAGGCCAGATTCACATTCAAGAGGCCATCCAGGGGTTAAGGCATTTGGTGGGCCTTAGAAACCGCCCCCTTCACACACCCTAGCTACTGTCCCACAAATGCCTTTCCATCCACCTCAGCTACTGCCCCACAAACACCTGCCCTCCACCCCAGCTGCTGCCCCCAAAATGCCTGCTCCCACCAGACCTCTCCTTTCCCATGTCCTCCTCCGCCCCAATCCCCATTCCTTAAGCTCGCTGCCCCCATTTTCCCACTCTAGCCCTCCTAACCCCTAGCTCCCTGTCTTCCCTCCACCCCCTTCAGCCCCCAACCCCCTGCACACCTTCCCAGCCCACCGTCCCACACCCTTTTCCCGCTGTCTGCCTGCCTGCCTCCAACCACCCCTGGCTCCCTTACCCACATCATCGACATGTCCAAGGAGCCAGGCCACGGGGAGGGAGGCTGTGGTACTGGCCAGCCGGCTGGCCAGCAAGAGGGAGCACAGGCTGGAGGCTTGGTCCTGGCCCCACAAGCCGGCTGGACCCAGCAGGAAGGGGTGGGGCCAGCACAGACCCCAGGAAAGCCGGGGGGGGGAGAGATTGCTGGGCTGGCCCCAGCCTGCAGCCCCTTTCTGCAGCCGGACCTGGGGGGAATGTGCCTGAATGCTGTGTTCTGGCACATTCATCTGTTTTTAGGAGGGCCCAGAACATAGCATTTCAGCACGTTCCCCTATTTTTAGGGGACCCTGGAATGCTGTTCCAGAGCATTCCCCCTTACTTTAACCCCCTGAGGCCATAAGTTCTAGGGTAGCCTTACTGAAGTCAGTGGATCTCTTTGTGGAATCAACTACCAACATGAACCAGGCATCAAAATCAGTTTCTAAAGGGATAGCCGTGTTAGTCAAGTCCAGCAAAAAAAAAAAAAAAAAAAAAAACACACCACCACCACTACCAACAACAACCCAGGAGTCGTGTGACACTTTAAGACTAACAGATTTATTTTTCGCATGAGCTTTTGTGGAAGAAAATCCCACTTCGTCAGATGCTTTGAAGATGGGTGAACTAACTCCTTATTCGTCTCATTCCTTAGGGGATAGTGATTAGTATGGGATCTCTATTTGAACTATTTGGCTAATGTACATGCTACATTAATTAATTAATTAATACTTTTGTCATTAAGGACTTGATTCAGCTCCTACAAAATTTGGCCCATTGATTTTTACATGTGCTGAATTAGGATCCAGAAGATGGATAAGATGATAAAAAGTGTAGGGCGAGAAGGGGAGTAAATCCATTTAATACCCTAAACATGCTTGATTTTGATTAAAAAAACAAAACAAAACAAGGAGTCGTGTGGCACTTTAAGACTAACATTTATTTATCACATGAGCTTTTGTGGGAGAAAATCCAACTTCATCAGACCCTTTGAAGATGGGGGAATTTACAGAATGGGAAAGAATGAATGTTATCTTGACCTCAACAAAGCTTTCTATGTTCCAAAGGGGAAGCTGTGTTAGTCTAGTTCAGCAAAACAGACAAGGAGTCCTGTGGCATTTAGACTAACAAATTTATTTCATGAGCTTTGGTGGGAGCCAATCAAAGCATCTGACAAAGTGGGATTTTCTCCCATAGAAGCTCATGGAATAAATAAATTTGTTAGTCTTTAAGTGCCACAGGACTCCTTGTTTGTAAAGCTTTCTATGACAGCAATCAAGGCTAAATTCAAAATCAACCCTGTGGGGAATGCTTTTCCTACAGCCTTTATTACTTCCTACTGATATGTACCAAAAGGTGACAGATATTTCAGTTACCTGCTATTTACAGACCATGTCCGGAAACAAAGAGAGAGTTTGAATATAGGAAGCTGAGTTCAGGTGGAATATTGCCAACATGGTGGTTAAAATGTTGCCTGTTGCCAAGATATAAATAAAGGAACAAGGTAGCCCAGCAGCCTTGATCCTCTCAAACCTGTTTGTTTTCCCTTTTATGCAAAATGACATTTTTGAGCAACTAAGCCAATGAAAAGAATATTAAATATAGCAAGAAATGAGAGCCATATTGTCCAAGTTCCAAAGGGATCAGCTTCAAAACCATAAGTCTAACTTTGCAACATCACAAGATTTCACATTTTATAAGAACTTTAACTTCCTAGGAAGAAAAATGTTCATTATTCTTGGAAATAGTCAACAGAGAAGAGAAGGAATACACAAACCATAGTAAAACCAGTCATAAAGATAATTGTCTTTCATGCTCTGAAAAATTACTTAGGTCAAAATACAAAAGCTTAATATATTTCACTTCAGGAATTCTATCACTGTTTATCTGTCAAAGCAGGTGTAAGGTTATTTTTTAATGAAGTTCTTGGCTAATAGTCATGATCATTCCAGAACCATCTCTGGAAACATACAAACTTTGGTTTGGGAGGCGGGAAAAGAGTAATGCCATTTTGACCATTCATATTTGAAATATTACACTCAGATTGTTTGAAGCTCAACATGGAACTTCCTTTAATATATTCCTGTTGGGAATTTGGCCTTCTAGAATGAGATTTCTTGTCTGCTTCTAGAAGTTCCTACTGAATGGCAATAGTCTACATTCATTTGTGACCCATGAATTTGTGAAAAGAATGCCATTTATATTACATGAAATTGTTTTTCTACTATCAACAAACTGTGCTTTCATCCTGAAATGGTTTGCCACTTACGCAGTGGGAGTGGAAAACTTCCAAAGCAAGCAGGAAATGTGTAAAATGTCTCTGTGCCCAACAGATCAAACTATGCATTTACACTAGGAAAAAAAGAAAGGAAGCACATCTAGTTTTTAAAAGATGGGCACAAATTACCCCTGAGCCTGTATGGCCTTAACTTATGTACTGTGCTCCTGAATTACTAAATTTCTTGGGGTAGGACTACATTTTAAATATTTTTGTATAGTGTAATGCTCACTGCTACATTAAAGTAAAACTTTCAGATTTGGAAGCCTACAGTCAGGCACCTTCACTCCATAAATGTGGCCTTATTTTCTGAGACGCAGAGTATCTACATCTCCTAATGACATGTGCAGAAACTGTGGTTATTCAATGCCTTTAAAAGATGGCTCCTTTTTTTTTTTAGGGATTAGATACTGACATGTTGAAGTCAATGAGAGTTTTGCCCATTCCTGTGTGTCTAAATATTGTCATAGTTGTTTAAATAAAATCCCAGCTTTGGAAACACCTCTGCATGTGTGTATCTTTACTACCACTAATATTTTTGTTGAAGTACCAGATACTTACCAGACACACAATAGTTAATGGGGATACAGGGGTAAGTAAAATTATTTGTGTGTGTAGCTGTCTGCTGAATTAGATGTTTGATCATTTTTGTCCTAAGCCATTTTGAGACCTAATGTTTCTTTATTTTGGGACATTGCACAACATCAAGTGCAATGCAGGTGCTAAACAAACAGGTAAATAAGTTAGCAATATTACTGATTTATGTTAAGATATGTTTTTCATTGTGGCATCATTACACAGAATATGGGCTTTTTTATATTTACTTTGAACACAGTAAATCAATATCTCTAATCAAACTCTGCATACAGAATGGCAGGGAGGGAAAATTGTATAGGGAATTCTAAATTGTAAACCAAAGGGAAAAGAAGAGCTGTCTATGTAACACATGACTTTTCAGAATATGAATATACAAGAAATATGGGAATTAGATTGATTCTAATTAGCGACACAGTATATTCTAATGAATACAAATATGATGTGGTATGGTATCTGAAGTAATAACCAAGGTAGTGACAGTTGCTTTCTGAATGTAATGTACAATTAAAAATCACTAGATGAACACTGTAGTTTGTTCATGAATAGTCAGCAGTGCATATGCCAAAAACTGGCCCACACAGTATAATTTAATCTTGCTTTTATGTGTATGCAAAAGCTTTTGTCTTTAAGTATTCCTAGCTTTTATTTAAGTGTAACTAAATGAAGGTAACACTTCCAACTTGGCTTTATAATATTAAGTAACGTATAAGTATGATGAGATAATCATATACAGAAAATGTTCTATAATCAAAACATCTCTATTGCACTTTATTATATTTCTGAATAGTATATAATATATAGACTACTATCTGTATGGGAATTTGTAGCCCAATATATACCATAAACACAAAAAATTGGAGCAAAACCCAAATGTTCCTTCCTTGATGGAAACAATGAAAATAATGGCTACTCAAAGGAAACCTTTTGGCATTTCCCAGCAATAAATATTGTTTTAGAATTTCCAGAGCCGTAACGCTCTGTTTCAGCACCCCTTGCAATTAGTGGCGCTTGGGGCCGGAAGTGTGAAATGCGCCCTTTCACAGAAGCTGCTCTGGCACACCCAGGGCAAAGCACCATTTGCACCACTGTAGTTATGGCCCTGAGAATTCCCTTGTTGTGTGTCACAGATTTCTTTAAATATTTAATTATAAAATGATACAGGGCTCAAATTCCAAGAAATGTTTTATAATGAATTATCTGTAGTTGAAATCCCTTTTAATGCTACAGGAATGGTGGACAGTGTGAGCAGAGACATGATTCATGTTGCAGATTATCATGTACTTAAAATTATTTAACCACCAGTAACTTCTACAGTACTCCAACCAAAGCATGTCATTGGAAGAACACTAAAGATTGCAGAAACCAACACTCAGAAGTTAGAAAGTGGGATGGTCAAGATTGCTTGTGTAACCTTAATTGAAACCTTGAGTAAATATGTATTTTGTTAGTTTAATTTCATGAACACTTACTGTGTCAAGTCTCTGCTTCAAAGTATGGAGGGTCTAGGAGCTTCTCAATGAAATGGTTGAAAGAATTTTTTTGAGCATGACAAACAGTATTTTCCCTACTCTCATTCTTAGCAACAGCTTTGCCATTTTAACTGAGTCTCTCCCAAAAATTCAGATGAGGCAGACACCTTTCGTGGAAAATTTCAACTCAAACAACTTATATTTGGCAAAGTCACAGACAACTGAAAAAAGTGTGTGATGATAGGAAGCATCAGATAGCTTCCTAAACTATAAGTGTCTCTACCAGCTTCACCTGTAATTGTGCATATTAAAGGCCTAGAAGAGACAGTAGCTTTTTAAGCCAAAGTCAAGGTTGATAGATGTGGAGGAGAGCCAAACATCTGAACTATCTCAGAATGGCTCTGTAATTGCCTGGGACACAGCACAGGAGAACAGGAGTGCTGGCAGCTTGGAAGGGGGTGCAACACGCACACTCTACTCCATTAACCTGATATGTTGGCCACTACAAAAGGTTGGTTGAAAATTGAAACTTGTTGATACTTTATAGAATAGAACAGAACAACTGAATGGAACATTTTTTATTTTTGTTGTTGTTTTGAAGTGACTTTTCCTTTAAAAATTATTAAATTATAAAGACTAAATCTAAACATGATGTCTCTGTGGAAGTGAAATATTTTGATTGACGCCAAAAGATTTTTTTATTTAAAAAAATTGTTTGAGAAATTTCAAAGTTCAGCTTATTTTGATTCAGATTGAAAACTAATTTAGAAATCATTCAGTTCCCCCCAGATGCAGATTCCATTTCCTGCCCAGCCAAAGGTGTCAGTGCTCTGACTGAGTTTCCCATGTTAGGAGATGATTCTCCCAGTTGTTGTGCTCAGTGAGGATATAGAAAATGAGTTGGGATTGTTTAGTGGTTTCAGCATAGTGAGGTATAAGGTCTATAGCCTCTTAGGCTTGGATGAGATTTTTCATCAAAACAAAATGGAAAACATTGATTCTTTTTTTTTTTTAAATCACCTTTTTGCCCATAGAAAAGAGGGGAAGAGGAAATTTAAAGACAGGTTAAAATAGCACAGACACACACATGCACACTCTCTCTCACTGGTTGGTGGGGATGGAGTTGATTTCCTTTCAGATCAAATCAAATTGAAACATTTATTTTACTTCAGTAGAGAATGGAAAATCTCATATGATGTGGCTCAAAAGCCCATTTTGTCATGAAAAAAATGATTTTTGATGTAAAATATTGTTTTTTAAAGTTAGATGGCTACTGTGTTCCTAGTTATATGATAAGCTCCCCTCATCAGTGAGCTAAGACATGTAGTGTATTATAGTATATGTAAAGAACAATATAACCAGTAAGGATTAAATTGCTACCACCCCAATCATATTGTACGTGGGTCAGTGAGTTTTAGAGTATTTAGCAGAGGAATTTTATCCATTCCCAACTTTGAGGTGGGAAATAATTTCCTTTATTATTATGCTGTATTTTTTGTGAATTTGTGCATTCCTTTCTCACTCTGAGGTTTCGTATAACACATTTCTTGTGATATTTCAAGGTTAAGTTGATTGTAAAACTGCTATTAGCTATAAAAACACCACCTGACCCCAGGTCTCCACCAGAAGCACACAAATATGGACATCAGGTATAAGAAGTAAACCAGTAAGTCACACAACCAGAGCGTCGAACATATGACCTTCCCCACTTGTGCAGAACTACCCCTCTCCCCATTAAGTTCTGTCAGAGTTGTCTCTGCATATGTGGGGATTTGGGAACAGAAAGGAGAATGGTTTGGCATGGGACAGAACAAAAGTGGGACCCTGGCAGTTCCTTTCCAGCCATGCAGAGATTCCCCTGAAATGTAACTCAGCCTCAGACTGTATTAACATTTTCAGTAAGTCTCTTCAGTTGTTCCAGTGGTAGCCACAGCCAGGGAAGCTCCTGCTAGAGTGGATCTCTGATGTGCAGAGTTTACCCTGCCTGGAAATCTACCAGGTTTCAAAGCAGGCCACATGGTTTTTCCTATACCTGCTGTGTGGATGAATGGAGTAATTCTTTCTTCAATGGAACAGCATTATATTAAATCAGCCCCAAATTTTGCATCTGCAATTTTAGAGTCAGTTAACTGCAGGTACAAAGGGCACTGCTGAAAGATCTAAGTTGACTTGTGCAACAGGGCTAAGGGAGTTGGGTGTTCAGTTGCCACTGTAAATTAATTGAAGGTGGGCCCTTGATTTTCATGGGCTCCTTTGAAAATCTCTGTCCTAACAATTAAACTGCAGGTTCAGTTAGCTGAACCTGGAAAAATACAGGCTATGCTTGAAATCCTTTTGGAAATCAAGGCCTTCAATGAAGAAGGATTTCAAAGCTTTTCCGTTTGATACAACTGCAGCCACTAGTGTGGAGACACATCCCTATTATTTAACAGCATGCTGCTGTTAGACTTACTCCATGGGAGGAGAATTGAAGGAAAGCAGAATACAACTATTTCAGATGAAATGTGGCAGAGAAATAGAACGGACAGTAGTATATCTGGGAAATGTGCAATGGGATGGTCAGTGGACCACAAGAGATCAAGACCTTGATTTGACTGTTTCATTCAAAAGACCCATATAGAGCCATTAGTTTAAAATTTTCTGTCATCCACTGAATCACTACATGTTGTCTTTTAGCACACGGATCTTCCTCAGCCATTTCCCATCGAAGTACTGACCCTCGAATTCTGATTAACTTGGGAGGAATGACAATATACCTGCCAAATGGGAACATTTTTAATTAGAAGTCTTGGTTTTTTAAATCTAAACATCAAGGGACAAGTAGCCAAAAAACATGCAAGAACAAGTGACTTTGTGCTTGCTGTAAACTTAGAAGAAAATAATTTTTAGTATACGATTAAAATTATATAACACATTTCAGATGTGGTACAAGTTACTGTTAGAATTGCATCCAACTCTGGGAGCATTTCTTGCCTGTTTTAATCTTTTACCAATTTTCCATTTCTGTTTTTTAATTAAATTACAATTTATTTTATAATGCTAATTAAAAAATCTTGTAACATGAATTTTAGCCATTTGTACAACTGTTACGCAGCTGTGCATTATTCCAGTGGTTTTCAGACTATGGGTCGGGACCCAGTACTGGGTTGCAGACCCTCAGATATTGGGTCACAGCATCCCCGCTGCTGCCACCAAAAGACTGGAGTGCATTGGTGAAAGAGTGGTTGATGGGTTGCAGGCATAAATTATTTTACTTTTTAACTGAGTCTTGAGAAAAAAGTTTGAAAACCATTGCATTATCTGCAAACTGCTGACATTTTAACCTCTGTAAACCCTCTACCCTCTGTTTGCAAGATCTAGAGGATCAGAGCTTTAGCTGCTGTAAACCAATGTCACTCCATTGGAGTCACTAGAGCAATGCTGATTTACACCCACTGAGAATCTGGGCAATAATTTAATCAGTGTAATCAAATCCATGTTTAGGCATCCAAACAAACAGCACTGAACAGCAAGACAGCTACACAAGAAACATATCATACAGTGAAAATAAAATGAGTTTCCCAAACTGCTCAAGTCATTGCTTCACTACATAAATTTGTTTATATAGGTTTTATCAGCTTTGATCTTTTTTCATTTCCTTGTACCAAACTTGTCATTAGAGACATGAATTTCTTCCTGCTAAATTGATTTCACTTTCAATGCTGGTATCTGTGACTTAACCAATTGCAGCTTTAAGCTTTTTATTTATATTTTTAAATTATATCGCATTTAGAAAACATGAGTGGGTATCTGAGATTGTGTATACAAAATATGCATTTCACTAACAGCAGGGATATACTCCCAGTGACCACTTTAGAGCTAAGTAATATTATAGAATAGCAATCATAATGAAATACACTACCAGTATGAATTCCTACTCTAACACTCTAGTAATTATTAAGCTAATTTTAATATTGGTAAGCAGCTGGGGTGTAGTGGCCACCACTTCTCTCACTACCCATAACTGGGAGACTCACTTTAGTGTGTGTTTATGTAACTGATCAGTATTACTAATCAGTACTTTTTATTTTGATGGCCATACATAGGTTGAATTACATTAATTAGATTATTGGCCAGATCCTCAGATGGTGTAAATCACTTTTACCTTATGCTCTCCCATGTTTATTATATCTACCAGTCGTTGTCTGTCTTATACCTAAATTATAAACTCTTTGGACAGGACTGTCTTTTCTTTATATGTCTATACGTTGCCCAGCATAATAGAGCTTCAATACAGATGGCATTTATGTTCTGTCACATTACAAATATTAAATGTCATTTTAGGATAACAAAATGAAGCTCAGTAGATGTTCAGTAATCAATATGTAGTGTCAAATTATGCACTTAGTAAAACCCACACTACTTCTTATAGTGTGGTATGGGTAAGACTGGGAGCAGAGTTTGATCTTTTTATGTTTCATTTAGATGAACTTCTCTGCCAAAAGTTAACTTTGTTAGACTCCTGTATTTTTTCCATGGCAGTTGTTAGTTTTTTTTCAGTATTCACTGACTCTGCATTAGCATGTGTATTTCTTTCAGCTTCCATTACTTTATTATGATGAATTCGTACATATTGGAGTGGTAATAACATTAACATTTCCTGGGGAAGAGGGAGGTATTGATGCTAGCTAGGCAAATATCTAATTAGAAAAAAAAGGAATTGAACGCTAAGGTTTTGGTGTCTCCATACTAGTATGCAAGTTTCCACAGTAAACCATAGATGAGAATATGAAAAGAGATGAGGAGTGCTAGAACATCAGGGGCAATGGATGATGAATAAATGCTAATAGAGAAATGAGCTGTAGCTAAAGGAGGCCAGTGCTGTTGTATGAGAAGGGAAGAGATGAAGGAGTGGATTAAAAAGGATATTCTCAGAAGAAACTAGAATGTATGCAGAGAAATTGTCTGAAGAAGATCATAGAAACAGTTTTTGGAATTAAAATCATTTACAATATTACATTACTTAGGAGGAATTATCTATTATCTATTTATCTAATTATCTATTCATGCATCTGATGAAGTGGGATTTTTCCCATGAAATCTCATGCAGTAAATAAATGTGTTAGTCTTTAAAAGTGCCACAGGACTCATTGTTTGTTCTGCTGAACTGGGCTAACATGATTACTCTTCTGGAACTTATAAGAAAATAATTGTTATCTAGGGAAAAGAAAGCTTCAAAAAGGGGAGAGACAGCAGAACAGAATATTGAGAGGAGCTAGAAAAATAAACAAACAAGCGCGCAAAGGATCTGATCCAAAAGCCTATTTAAGTGAATAGGAAAAACCATCTATCCATTGACTTTGAAGCTAAGCATAAAGGTAATATCCAAGAGACCCAAATTAAAATCGTTCAAGTCAGTTTCTGATGATGATTGGTTTCTGCTTGTGCACCTTGATTTTATCACAGCTCAGAAAAAAGCATATAAAGTCTAAGCATGCTCTTAATGTGATATTTAATTCTCTTAATGAATCAACCATATTGAATATCTCATCTTTATAAGAGAATTCCTTCATAGTGTAACAATGCAAGCAATGGCTGTGTATTCAGGTCTGAAGAATTGTAAATATCAGAATACCAATGGCAAATCAGAAAGTGAGTTCAAATTGAAATATTTTATATAGAGACCCAGGTTCCATTTTCTGGAATGCCTAAGTAGTTTACTAAACTACATCCCATTTTCAAAATTGATGTGGGCACTTTTGAAAATTTTATCTTAAGTTTCACTGATATTCGCTGGAACTTGGGAGCGTAAATTCTATTTTTCAAAGTGACATGGAAACTTCAGCTCTAATTTGCTCCACTGAGATTTGGGTTCTTACATGCCTTAAATCACTTTTGAAAACAAGACCTAAATGGCTCAGTCATGTAGGTGCTTGTGAAAATTCTACCCCAGATCTTAAGGCCAGTGTTGCAAAAATGACTTTACAGTTTTCACCTTAATATTTATTATATAAAGTGAATGAATAGATAAAAGGGCAGCAAATGTAAACACCTGAGAGGTGAGAAGAACTTGAGATCAAGAGGTGGTATGGAGGAGAGGTAAATGAATAAAATTCAGATGGGCTCCTTATTCTGCACAAAGTGCAATTTACAGATGGTAGATGCAGTTAGTCCAGCAAGTAGCCTATTATAATAATCAATCTGAGTGAGAACCAAGAGTTATACTTGCAACAGTAAGCACAGGTTTTGGAAATGTTCATTAAGAGATATTGACAGGTCGAAGCAGAGGATCAATATGTGAATGAAACAAGGAACCAAAATGAAAGGTTACATATAGGAGCTGCAACTCTGATACAAGTTTAGTTTCTTTCATAGTGCAGATATTCATGTATAGAATGCCAAATCACAGCTAAAATATAACATTTCTGCCTCAATCATTTTAGCAAAAAAGATAGACAATATCAAGCTGGAAATAACAGCCAAACCAGACAAAACATAAAGGCAAAATACCACAGAAAATTCACACACAGTATAAGTTATATTGACCCTCTGGTTAGGACTGAATTTCACCCCTTTATGTACGGGTAAATATTTGGACTTGTTTCTTTTAGCGGTAGTTTCTAACAAAAATCTTTGTGCGTGTATGTTTGCACGGGCCAAAAATGCAAATTCAAATTGCCCAAACTGTATTGTGAATTTGTGTCAAAGCTTCCTTCAATCCACAAGCAGAAAAACAACAAAAAATCTGAAATGTTTGTTTTTACATTTTCTAAATTAAAATGGGGGGGGGAGTAAAAATGATGCTTTCTTTTAAATTATTTAAAATATTAGTTTTACTCCCAAAAATTAAATGACTTTTATTTGGGATTGACCTGAAATGATTTTTTTTGCAAAATTTTCAGTTCAACACCAAATCAAAAAAATCAGTTATTCACATAGCTCTTAGTTTTCTTCACCTTTCTCCAGTCAAGTTTTGGTGACTTAATGTTCCTTATGCTTGACCATATGCCAGGTTACCCAGTCCCACCCAATTCTCCATTCATATAGTAGGCATCCCAAAAGAATAGGGCATGACTTCTTTGTGTAAAACCCCAACAAACCTATTTTCTTCAATGCTCTAGGACTTCTTCAGGTAAGGCATGCCCACATTATGATGTGCAGTTTTAAAAAGGGTCAATAACATGGATCTCAAATTTTGGGTGGGTGTAGATGCTAGTGAATACCAGTTTCAAACTAGTGAATGTTTTCAGTTTTCACTGGCCTCCCAGTCTACATAATTGACTAGATGTGTTTTGCTTTCCATTTGAAGTTATTGCCCATACCTAGGTTGGGCATAGAATACTATAGATGGTCCGGTAGCATTAAAATTACTATTATCTTGGTGTTAGTAATATCACTAATAATATTTTACATTAATGTAATTATTTTGAGTCAAATATCTCAAAATGCTTTACAAATTCTCCTATTTAATCTTTACACCACTTTTGAGAGTTAAGTGAGCAAGCATTATTTTACATGTTTGATAGACCCTAAACAGAGGCACAGAGAGGTTATGTGACCCATTAAGTCAGTGACAAAGGAGAGGCAGTTCCGCAGCCCCCTTTTCATATGCTGTGTTTAATAAATAAATTCAATGATGGTGGCTGTGTTATATGAACAGACATGACCCTAGACTTCATGTGACAGATCTGCATGTTGATCTGATAGACTGTAGTGAATCTAAGAGGAATGTTTGTGGTCATATGATTTATTCAATCACACGACTGCTCTATAAAAGGCTGGGATCACATCAGGCCCATTATTAATGTAATAATTGAAAAGCTGGAAAAATATAGTTTTTACAAGATAAAAATCCATAAACGTTATTTAATTTGTGTTTGAACTGTGCAGTGTTCCAAAGCAACCAGAACAGCAACCATTTATCCCATAAAAATGGCTATTTACTCAAATTTAAAAACATCTTTCTCAGTAGGCCATAATTGTTCCATCTTCCATGTTATGTTTTATGGTATTGTATAAATTCTTTCAGGAGAATTGTACAAGATAAGAAAATGTGTTGCTAAAATTACTCTATTATGTGTTTGTTTGTTTGCATGATAGCCCAGAGGAAATGTAGTGGTATAAAAGGGGAAGTCTCTCACACCTTGAGGATAGGGTTACATTTAATTTTTCTGAAATGTTATTTTTTTTTCTTCCTTTTCCATTAGCACAAAATCTCTTTCAGATAAATTAAATGTCTTATTTAAAGCTTCCATAAGGCAGAGAATTGAAGAGCTATGGCTACAATTCAGTCTTTCACTCACCCCCATTGTCCCCAAACATGACAGGGCTTTCTGAATATTTGGAGGTCTTACATATCTCATATGTGCTGCAGAAATGCAACAAATAATGATCAGGGCTTAAGCCTGAATTCTGAATTCTTGTCTTTGTGAGTTTGTCTCGCATGCATGGGGACCTGCCGATTTTACAAGGTGCACAGAGATATTGCAGCTTGTGTATCTGTGAATAGCATCAAGTCCTAGATATGGATTCCTTTTTGGAGATCAACTTTTGACATTTTTCAGAATGTATCTCTTACCTTCTGTTGTGCTACTTTTATTACCCCTATACAAAAAACATAAGGAATAACATTTGATTCTATGGATCTGATTTCAGGAGATGTCTGTGATAATGTATAAACCTGGAAGACTTTATTTGTTGATAACTCACATGAATCTTGCTGTACTGTGATCATGCTTTAAAGATCGTGGAATAGACAATTCAACAATTATGTTAATGTGGAACAGAAATGTGTCTTTATTTAGGAAGAACAGGGGAAATGCTTGCATGATCATAAACCATAGAATTGTATGGCAGGAAGGAACCTAAGGAAGTCAAGTCATCCTACTGTGCTGATGCAGGATCAGGTAAATTAAAGCCATCCCTAAAAGATGTTCTTTAAAACCTCCCATAAAAGGGATTCTACAGCCTCACTTGGAAGCTTATTGAAGAGCTTTACAACCCTTTTAGTTAAAAAGTTTTTTGTAATATCTAACCTAAAGCTCTCTTGTTCCAGATTAAGCTCCATTACTTCTTGTCATACCTGCAGTGGATATGGGGAACAGTTAATCCCTGTCCTCTTTATAACAAACCTTAACATATATTAACACTGTTATCAGATCTCCACTAAGGTGTCCCGTCCCCCCCAGGAGTTAAACTTGCACAGTTTTTATAACCTTTATTCATAGGGCAGGATTTCTAAACCTTTTATCATTTTTGTCACTCTTCTCTGGACTCTCTTCAGTCTGTCCACATCTTCATAAAGTGTGAGGACTCAGACTCGGCTACATTACTTCAGATGAAGCTTAATCTGGCCCTAGTGGGGCAATTACCTCTTGTGTCTTGCATGTGACATTCCTATTAATGTGTTGCAGAATGGCATTAATCTTTTTCCCAGCTGGAACACATTGTTGACTCATATTCAACTTATGATCCACTACAACTGCCATATCCTTTTCAATAGTACTAGCACTGGTTAGTCTCCATTTTATAGTTATGCATGTGATTTTTCTTTCCTGAGTATAGTACTTTTCACTTATCTTTATTGTATTTAAATGTGTTGATTTCAGGCAAATTCTCCAGTTTATCAAGGACTTTATTAATTCTAGTTGTCTTCTCCAAAATGCTCTTAAATCCCTAGATGGTGTCACTTCCAAATTTAGATCCACTATCCAAGTCATTAATGAAAATATTGCATAATACTGAAGCCAGGACTGACCACTGCAGAACCACACTAGATACACTTTCCCACTTTGACAATGAGCCATTGATAACTGATCTTTGAGTATGGTCTTCAACCAGTGATGCTCCCATCTTAGAGAAGTATCATGTATACCACATTCCCCTTGTTGGCTTAGGAGAATATTACGTGGGGCTGTATCAGAAACCTTACTAAACTCAAGATCCATCACATCTACCACTTCCTCCCAACCACTAGGCTTCTAATAACCTTGTCAAAGATGGAAATAAGATTTGTTTGGCATGATTTATTTTTGACAAATCTTTGCAGTCTGTTCTTTGTAACCTTGTTATCCATCGAGGTGCTTAAAAATTGATTTGTTTAATAATTTATTTCTATATTTTTCCTGATATTGAAGTTAGACTATGACCGGTCTATAGTTCCCAGGGTTTTCTTCTTTTCCTTTTTTTAAAAAAGGAATTGTATTTGCCTTTCAACAGTCTTCTGGTGCCTCACACATCCTCCCTGGGTTCTGGGAGATAATCAGCAATATTTACAAGATTGCTTCAGGTAGTTCCTTAAGTACCGAGGATGAATTTCATCAGGCCCTGTCAACTTGAATATTTTTCTAAATATTCTTTCCTTTTTTTGTCTTGCATTCCTTCCCTCTTATTAACATTAAAAGTATTGAGTATCTGGTCACCATTAATACCATCTGATGCCATTGATATTCTCTCTTTGGGAAACTGTTAGCTCCCCTGAATTTCTATTTACCTTAGATTTTCTTCTTATGAGCATACATACTAGTTTTCTGATTCCATTAAAGTCTGCTTTTTTTTTTTTGAAGTCCACTGTCCCCTGTTCTGCTTCTCTTGCTCCTTCCTTTTCTAGAATTATGAAATCTATCTTTTCACAATCATTTCACGCAAATTGTCTTTCACCTTCAGATTCATTACCAGTTTCTTCCAGTTTGTCAGAATCAAGTCTAAGATGGCTGTCAGCCTGGTTTCTTCCTCTACGTTCTGAATGTTGTCCCCAACACATTCCAAGAACTTATGGAAATTTCATGGGGTTTTTTTTCCTGTTTTACTATACTACTTAGTTAAATTCCCTCATTACTACAAGGTCTCATTTGGATATTTCTGCTGTTTGTTCTAGAAATGTCTCATCCACAAGCTCTTCTGGATTTGCAGTAAGATGAAATAAGCAGTATGATTTTATGAAGACTTGGAAATTAGTCCCAAATTTTAGCAACAGTTGAGAAACATGTCAAGTTTTGTACAGATGTAGGTGACCAGGAAAATTCTAACTGTTTGGGTGAAGGATTTGTGAGATTTCATCTTGTCTTTTCAGTGTGTGATGGCATAATCAGATTGTAGCCATACTAAAAACTCAGAGCCTGATTCTAACATAACAACTCTGTTGAATGGTATCTTATTCCATGAATCTCCTTGAAATCAACAGAGCTATCCCAGGAGTAAGACACTATTCAAGGGAAGCATCATTTTTTTATGCAGGAAACAAAAGCTGTAGTTTATTTACATAAAGAATCATTTTAGTAATTTATTTTGCCACCTCCTTACCGCTTACTCTGTGAAATCCTCCAATAATAGAAAAATATCATCTGAATGCCCATACAAATTCCTCAAGTTAGAGCCCGTCTTCAGTATTTCCTGAGACGCTCTTTTATTCCAGATCTAGATTTTGACACATATTAGATTCAAAGAGATGGCTTGGATCTGTCTCTGCCAGTCAACATAATGAACTAGGGGAGAGAAGAGCCTTATAAATAAAGCAGGTCAATATTTATGGGCCAAACGCTCTTACTTACAGTGGTAGGCCAGGTGTAACATAGTAGCATCTATAGTCAAGATACAGAGTGTAATGCTGAACACAATTTCCTTTACAGTAGCTTTGAAATTATTTACTATTTGCATATTTATATAGATATTGTAATGCAATTAAAAAAAACCTTAAACATATGTAGTACTTTGACATGAATGAGTTATTCATGAAGCCACTTTGAAGAACAATATGGAAATAAGCTCAGGTCCAGTTAAAGAGTATTTACTGATCTGTGATTGATTAGCTATATGATGATAAGAAATGTCCTACAGGCAAATGTACCTTAATATCATGATCTTCAGCAGCTGCTGGAGTTCATATTGAATTCAATGGGAATTTTGCCTTTAACTTCAATAGGAGTCAGCTCAGATCTCATGTTTGAAACTTTAACATGTAGACTTCCTAGAACCAGGGGTTCACATCTCAGCATCGCTGGATTAGCTCTTCATCTCCCTGATGTAGATTAAATGAACATCATACAGTTTAGCATGTTGGTCCTTGACACGAGTCCTTATAAACTGAATGTGTGAGTGATTCTATGATAGCATATGATAGATCTTGTGATGGTTCTCAAAAGAGGTGAGCACTATCTTCATGCCCGGACAAGAATTTCTGCTACCAAGTTGGGTCTTGATGCACTTTGTCCTGTAAGTGGCATGTGTGAAAACAATTTGGACCATTCTGGAATTCCAGGAACTGTGTTGTTAAATCGAGAGCAACGACTGTTTCAATTAGTCTTTGTTTACATGAGAGTGCTCAGTTTTTAGCATGCACAAATTCAGTTTGGAGACGCAGAGGGAAGATCATTTATGTTAGCTATAAATGTGGCCACATGAAACGTATCTTTTTTTCAACTTGATTGTTTAACAGGGGTCCTGGGTTTTTCTCCCAAGTGAAACAAAAATATTGGCTTCTTGTTGCCAGAGAGATGCTTTGCTTTCAAGGCTTTTATATTCAATTGAGAGGTTGGTCTGTGCTCCAGCAAACAGAATTATTCAGCAAGTCACTGCCTTCAAGAAGTAATGTGTAACACCTTGTTTTGTTCCTCAGTTCAAAAGGCACTGTCACTGTTATACACCAGTATTTAAAAAAAAAGACTATAATTCATATGCAAACTAAGGGGGGGTATTTAATGATTTCATAATAAAATGTTGAAACGCTTTGATCGTGAGCTGGAAGGAGGTGTGAAACAGTGCTTCAGAAGCAGACAGATATTTGTGTAATCAGCCTTTATGTATTGCCAGTTCAGAATAATAACATACAAAAAGCCCCAACTTACCTCATCTGCCTGGTACAGCCAAGGCATAAATAAAAGAGAACAATGGAATTACTATTACTCACTCACTGAGCCCCAGCTACATCAGTGTATTCTTTATAATTGCTGGCAAGAAGATTAATGTTTTGTTAACTATCAGAGTAAGGTCACAAGGGGGCTTGCAGGGCTGTCTAAACATCTAGTCTTTAAACTCTTTTTTTCCCCGCTCTTCACGGAAACGAACTTATAGCATTTCCTCTAATTATGGTGATTTTTGTGTTTGTGTGTTTGAAAGGTGGTCTGCATATTTGGCTTAGACAGCCCCAAAAAACAGACTTGGGTGTCAATCATTCAAAGATTAATATGATTTAATCAGTGCATGAATAGACAGGCGGTGATTTTTTGTTCCAGTCTTGCATTCAGACCTTGGAGTTGCATTTCACCTGCCATCTGTCGATGCTCAGAGAGGCCCACCTACTGGAGTGGCCCAGGTGTACGTTCGAAGTAGGGAAATCTTTTCAGCATTAGTGTCATCGTCCTGATAATCTGTGTTGTTTTTAGCTTCAAAATAATTTCTGTAAATGTCTATAATGTAGAACAGTGGTTCTCAACTGTGCCGCCACACAGCAGTAAATGTGTTGCAGAAAGTCAGGGTGGGAGGTGGATTTGGCCTGGGAGTGGGATAGTGGGTGGACTGATGTGGCCTGTAGGGTGGTGCTCGTCACTAAGCATGTTCAAGGCTCAGGATGCAAATCTCATAGTTTTGTAAATTAAAGGGACTTGCAGACTATATCTGCAGGACCCTGTGCATAGTACAGGCAACAGCAGGTTGAGCCTTCTGGGTCAAATCAAATTTGCTGGAGTGGCACACCATCTTCTGAGATTTCTTCAAAAGAAATCTCTACTTTTTTTCACCCATCACCAGGTTTCAGACCTCTCCTTTCCATCATAACAGTATACCTACTCAAGTGAACAGCCTAGATGGGGCTGCCTGCTGAGATGATCAACGTAGCTATTTTATGACCTTGTAGTGGATCGCAGTCACAGTTATATGAGCCTGGAGCAAACCAAACCCACTCCATTTGTCTGATGTGTGAAGAGAATTATTTTGAGAATCATCCTTACATACAGCCAGAACAAGCACTGGGAGCATGGACCTGACTAAAAGTCTAGAGAGCTTGTTTTTGGGTTGATTGCTGCCTGAAAGAGGTTAGGAATTGAAAGCAAAGAAACTGTCTCCTGCTGTTTAATTCCTACTTTGTTTAGAGTAACTGGACTTTATGTATATTCTTTGTACATAAACAGGATTGTATCAAAGAAATATTTGACTCCATAATCCATTTCTCCTACTAACAGAAAACCCATAAGGCCTGCTCAGGTCAAATGCGGTGTTCTATTTTACTACTTGAGTCTTCTAATTGATTTGAAAATGCTCAAAGCAGATACCATATATACTCTAAAATTTAGCTAGTTAAACAAGAATTTGGACAAACAAAGTTATGCAGTTTCCTTCAACTACAAGGCTAGAGCAAAAGGTTCTACACATTTAGTTGTCTTAAATTGTTGTTTAGATTATTACCAGTCATCCACAGAAAACACGTTACTGTTTAGCCACTATATCTGATATTGTCTTGCAGAAGTAGGTAACTTTGGGTAGCAGTGATAATTATCTTCAACAAAAATGTACATTACTGTGCTTGTTTTTGTTTTGTTCTGGTTATAAATCCCTCTCAGCTCACTTTGGCGTTCGTAGACAGCCATGCGACACAAAGGAGGAGCTACTGTGAAACAACAAATATTTAGATATTTAGAGAAGAATAATGCTAGGGTGTTAGGAAAGTTTGTTACATTAGCTGTACTTTGGCTATTTAGAATTCTGCAGTAAACAGTTATAGCAACACAGTAGAAATATTAAGGGTTCATGCCTTTAATAATGCAGGTCCTCATTTCAGTTCTTGTTTTGTGAGCCAAGATGGTGGCCATCAAAAAAGTGGCACAGAAGAGAACTAATGACACACATTAGTGTGTTACAGATACACTAGTGAAGCATGTCCCAGTAAGAACCACTGAGACTAAGAATGAGCCTAACACATGTGCCAATATCATAAGTTTGAAAATTTAATTTCATAAGTTTCAGGTAGGAGAGAGTGTTACTGAGAAGCAGGGATGAACCAACAAGAAGAGAAAAAAAAATATTGTGACAATTAAACAGAATGATGAACAAATCCAGAAAAATCATCAAAAAGAAGTGGAGAAGGATTGAGAATTGTAAACAAATACAGTAATTTGCACATATGATGACATAAAGCAGTGCCTTGTGTTTTGGAGGACTGTAAATAGGGACTGTATTTCTTCTATTCTTCACAGGTAGCTTAGGTTTCCCATTAGCAAAACAAAATGGAAAATTATTTTTAGAAATAATTAACTCATCCAAGTGGGGTAGGGAACTATCAGTAGGTGATTGGCCCCTCTAAAGGCAAATGGGTCTGCCTCATCTGTCATAATTAACTGCCTCCCAATCTGACAGACTGGAAGTAATAGGGTCAGCTATTAGCCTGATGAACCTTGGGTTTCATAAAAAGTGCTGAAAGTGTTGAGATAGTGGATGGAACTGCAGGGAGTAGGTTAGACTCCTGTAGGAGGTCTTGAGGTAGGGTCTAGGAATGAAGGTCTTTTGCAAAGAATGAAGCTGAATAGAGGTAAAGTTGGACATGTGAAACTTTACTAAACCCTGTGCATTTCTCTGACCTTGTTGCTGCTTTTCTCTCACCCCAACATTCCTTGGTGTCCTGCCAGTAACAGCTCCTCCAGTTCCATTTATCGCAATACACCTAAGAGAAGATACAAGAGTAGCCTGGGAGGGGAGGCAGGGAGAACCCTACTAGGAAAAAGAGCCTCCAGAGAGAAAGTCCTGGTAGTCAACTTAACAAAGCAGAGAAATAGCCAACGCGGCTGGAACTGAGCTTTATTTGTACTTTTGTTACTGAAATTGAAAGGTGACCTCACTGGAGGGCTTGGTCACAGAAACGGCAGATTGCTGCAAAACCAGGTGATTACCAGACTGACAGAGTGCCAGACACTTCAGGGGATTCTAGAGTAAAATGCTGAAACATGTCCTGACTGGAGGGGGCACTCTGGTGCTGAGTCCCGCAGTTACTAGGATCATGAGTGTTAGGAAAAGTTGTTCGTACTCAACCTTGCTTGGTAAATCCTATGAACTTAGACAATATCCATGAGTTTCATGCATCTCTACCTGATAGTGTTGGTATTACCAAAACTCAGGGCCAGTTACAAAGAGTAAATAAGGGCTCTAGAGAATGGACCAAATATTGATGTTTTTAGGCTCAGCCTATCCTACCTACAAGATTGTTGTTTGTATGTTTAATCCTAACAATTAGGAACATATTGCTAGCTAATGTAAATTAGCACATCCATTGAATACAGTGAACTATGCCAGTTTATATCAGCTGGCTCAGTCCTCTTTTTTTAGTAACAGTAAAAACTGCAATGTAAGGTGAGGACCAATGGGAAAACAGGCCTTGGCACCCCTGTGAAGTGCCCTCTCCTAAAAAAGGCCATTTCTGCAGGGAAACGGTTATTTTTGTCTGTGGTCCATTTCATTACCTTCAGAAAGTCACTTGTTAATTTAAATATAAATCCAGTGTCTCTGAAACCCAAATCTAAGCAGAACTTGAAAGAAACTAGAGTGTCTACTGACCCAAAGATGGTTGTACTTAATGTTAAGATCAGTTAGGTGGTTGATCACACTCCCTTGACAAGTTTAAACATACCACAGCTTTCTATGCTCTCCTGCCATAATTACACATCACCTCAGTTTTTCTCATTATGATTCATCTGGTGGGGCGTGCTGAAGTCCAAATCTGTGCAGGGAAAATAAAGGTAGTAGGGAGTAAGGACTAGTTTCAGAGAGCAGATGAAGTTCCTTCATTCTTTCTCAGTACAGGCCGTGTAGGTAATGCCAGTATCCTCAGTCCCATATCAGGGTCCTCAATTCATAATACAAAGGAGCTCCAAATTATGGAGTTTTAGACCATCATCCTTTGAAAATCCATAATCTGTAATCCATCATAATACAAAATACAAACAAAAAACATTTTTTCCCAGTCCAGGTCATATCTGCAATATTTGCACGGCCCTTGGTGCTCCTGTCTCCTTATGGAGGTCATCTACCAAATGCTATTTACCTTTCCTTTTTGTGTGGGGATTGATTGGAGCTGTTTCTTTTAGCATTCTGTCCCCTGGGTCTCTTAAAAATACCTCTGTAAAGAGCGAGGACAAAGAATTTGCTAAAAAGCCAAATAGGCTTGGATCAAACCAACTCAGCTGAGAGCTACGAACCTGAGCTATTGCAGTTTGTATCATCTTGACCTCTCATCCAACCATCCCCTTAATTTGGGCACCAGAAATTCTGCTGTCTTTTGGGCAAACCCACTCTGTGGAGTGAGATGACTCCTTCCCTTGAGTCTTCATGCCAAGTGGTTGGGATCATGTGGAACCACTACCATACATTTCATAAGGGTCTCTGGGCACATAGGAGTAATTTGGCTGCCTCCTTCCCACAGGGCACTAGAAGTAAACACTGAGAAGTCCAAACCTAGAGACTGTTTTTTTAAAAACTCCTCAAAATCACAGAACAAGGCACTGGCAAAGTCAGTAATGGACCTCAACTTTCCTAATGCCTAGATCCTAACTTAGCTATGACTACTAAACATGTTGGCTGTCCACAGAATCCATGTTCTTAAAATGGCCAAATATGCACGTTGTATTTTGTATGCCTTCCAAAATAAATAGCATTATGATCCCCATATTTTAAGGACCAGCATTTTTCATTGATAGAAAAGGGAAAAAATAGGCTGGTCAAAAAGACAAAGATATTACCAGTGTATTAAGGTATTAAGCAATAAAAATATTTTAAAATAAACATAATTAATAATGTGGAGATAAAGTGAGACAGGATGGAGGCACAACACTCGGAATAAATGGGAAGATTTATATTGATATATTTATGCCATAAAAAGAGAGAAATAAGGTGAAAGAAACAGCCCTATCATAAAGACATATGACATATATTAGATCTTCAAGAGTCAAAAGACTTTCCAGGTTAGGCCTCACAAAGGATGTTAACGTATATGCCCAACGAGAATATTAAATTAATCAGAGTTGACTGCAAGGAGCTTTTCCTAAAGAGCTGAATTTTAAGGATCCACCCAGACAACTGTGAGAAAACATGGTGGTGATACCTGTCTGTTGAACCATTCAGCTCCCCTTACACTACCATGCTGAGTTTATCACCCTGTTAATTTGGACAAATGTGTCATCATCTCTTACTACTCTGGTTCACTCCTGCTCTACTGTAGTTAAATCAAATCAGTGCAAACGACCAGAAGGAAGCGTGGAAGGAGGCAGTAATGGAGAGTGGGTGAATTTTAATATGAACTCTTAGAAAACTGAAGGCGGGGGGGGGGGGCAGTCTGTGGATAAAAGGCACGGAGTAGGAATGTACTTTATCTTGCAGGTATATCAAGTAATCAGTTCAAATCAATGATTATAATTTAAAATGCAGTACCTATTACATTTAATGCTTTTTCAATTGACATCTTCTGAAGTACTTGGTAAAGCATTAATTAAGCCACTAAACGATACAACATTTATTGAGCTTCATATTTATAGATGGGTAAGTTCAGGCACAAAGACGTTTAATGCCCAAGTCCATGGAAGAGATCAGACTAGAAACTGAATTCGCTGGGGCCAAGATTTCACACACAAAGTTTCCTTGACTAATGTCTAAACCAGTGGTTCCCAAGCTATTCAGTAACAAGGCACACTTCAATGAGACAGACAATTCCAAGGCAAACCCACTTTTTTCAGCTGAATTGATTGCACATAAACAACACATTTACTTACATTTAGTATGGGTACAGTCTTACCAGAGAGGTTTGCAACATAGTGCATACAAGCTAAAGAAGGATGAAATGCATTAGTGTTTCAAATTCACTGGGAAAACACCACACAATTTTGCTCTTTGGTCACCAGTGTTTAAGATGTTCACATTTTGGAGTCAAAAGACCAATCCCTTGCTTTTAATTTGATAATTAATTTTCACAAGTTGGTTGAACAGAATACTGTTTAAGATGAAACAATATTTGTTGTACATTTCATTTTCATTACCTTTGTACAAAATTTCACAGCACACTGGTTGCAAGCCATTGCTCTACAACACAGTGCCTCCCTAGCTCTACTGCTGCACTGGTTTTCATTCTGCAGTACTCCAAAGAGTGCATGCGTCTCAGTTAACCACTTAAAAATACTCATTTGTTTAACTTTAAGATAAAAACACTGAGGGCATCTGTGGAGGGGAGAATCTTGCAGGCTCAGTCAACAGACCCACACTAGGAAGGCTTGAGCAAGCATGCGAAAAATAGACCTTGCTTTGCAGTTCAGGCTCAAGTTATGAAGCTCCCTCTCCTGCCTACACTTCAAAGTCTGAATTCTAGCTTCAGCTGGAACATTTACATAGCACTAACACAAGTCTGTCAAACTAGGCTACAAGACTCGGTCAGAACTGGCCTGGCTCTGAAACTTGGGTCAACCTAGCTAGTTGCTCGAAGGTGTACCAAATTTATCCCTGGAGAGAGGTAATCAAGTCAACCCCTATTCATCTTCCTGCCTCTTGGAGAGGTAGATTTACTACAGCAATGGAAGAACCTCTGCCATTACTGTAGCAAGCATCTACAGTACAGCAGCTGCAGCTACACTGTTTTGGCATTTCTCGTGTAGTTGTGCCCTTGCCCACAGCAACTGGATACCATGAAGGAGTAGTGCCTTAGTCTTCTAAACCAGTGGTTCTCAACCACTGTGTCAGGAGTCATTACTGTGTCACGTCACAGAGAGTTGGGGAGATGACTGGATTTGGCCTGGGGAGGGTGGGTTGGTGCGTTCTGTAGGAGCACAGTACACTGCCAAGTGTATCACGACCCACAAAAGGTTGAGAACCACTGCTCTAAGCACTTAAAATAAACGTCAAGGTGAAAGGAAGGTTAAAATGTCATCAGACTTGCTTGCCAGGAAAGAAGATAGCTGATGGGCTTTAGCATGATGGAGATACCATTCTGATTCCATAGTTAAGGTTTAGCTATGTTCTGCAGTTAAATGCAAATATGTTAATAGGTGAGTTTTCCAAAAATCTTGATTACAGTGTAAGACTCTGAAAAAATCTGACTCCTTGTTCTCATATGCCATGTTGGAAGGTAAGTCAGCAAATAGTCCCATACCTCCTGGAACTGGTATTAATTACTGGTATCAAGTTGTATATACCAAAAATAAAACCTTGAAGTATACATGCTGGACAAAACATGGTGATGATTCTGAGGTTACAGGCTTGCCAAAGTTTAAACATAGATTATATTTACTACACTTATTGTTAAGATTCCATGTTAGTGTTGTCTTGGTATCCCTGTGTGATTTATATTGAGATTTATATTCAGCAGTTCATCTGTGCTTCCAACAGCAGAAAATAGCTTTGGGAATACACATTGCCTGTCATTGTACTGCATCATTGCACAGTAGTCTGGATAGTCTTCTTCTGGATTTTAGATTACTGTTCTTTAGGTAGTTAGTGTGCCAAGTGTATAATTTTCAAAAGCACCTAAATCACCTTTTTAAAAAATGAGGTAGGCACTCAGGAGCCCCAAGTCTCATGAATTTCAATATGATGGAGGTTCCTAATTTACTTATAGCAAATGCCTCTCAAAATCATGAGTCAGATAACCTAATGAGAAAATATACATTCTCACCTTTCTGAATAAATAATACATATAGAATAGAACAACTGGAATTTTAAAAAAGCTTAGATCCAAGGTGGAATTTTGCACCTTTCTTGGATTGTCATCCTGTGAAAAGATGAGTAGGAATAAACTTTTATTTTAGTTGCAAGACAGGTTAGGCAGCATTTATATCTTTGAGGAGCATTCAAAGGGATGTTGTGGCAGACCCAGAAATACCATAGGCCTCAGGTTTCTGTCATGTTATTTGATTCATAAGGTCAAACTTTACAACTCAGTTACTACTATGGATAATAATTCTTTCAGAGACATTTTATCTATTTCATCTTTCCTACATTTGAATCTGAAAATTTCTTTTGCTGGTTTAATGTGGAAAAAAAAAAGTGACAGACAGGCCATAAGTAATTTAATCTGTTACTAATCTACAAAATAAATATATTGCTAAATGTAGTCAGAAATCACAGATTACTACAACTATTTCATTTCTCTTACCTTTTAGTTCCTAGCTGAAGGACTGTGCTAGGCTTCAAAAGACTGCACTGTACACAGCCATTGTTTTTCCTAAATAAAACTCCTCTACTGAAAAGTGTATCTCAGCAAAAGGTGGGGAATTATACATGCTGTGATTTTTCTCCTATTTACACTGTTAACTTAAATGGAGTTACTCTGGACTCAGTCCTTGGCACTGAATGAAAATTAGAGATTCCAAGGCATTGTTTTGGTAAGAGTGGATGCCTAGCTCTTACCTCACCTTAAATTCATTGTATACTGATTTAATTCCACTGACTGCAAGGTAGGTAGTTATTCCTGATTTAAGCAACTATACTTGAGAATGATGCCTAGACTTCTCCTTGGTCAAAAATTCCCTTCAACACTTCTACATTCATTGTTCAATGACATGAGCCAGTTCAGTGGATATAAAGGTCAACATGTCAAGGTCAGTGGCATGAGTCAGGGCTAACAGAATGAACTGTCTAGCAAGACCTTAAAAAAAAAAAAAAAAAATCCAGTTTTCCAGTGTTCTTTGAATCCAGTCAGACCTGGGACTGCCTCAGATTCCCTGCCACTTTGCAGCCATCCTTTGATCATCCAGACCCACTGAGCTTTAGCGGTCCTTCAAGGGTGACTTTAAAGAAAAAGGAATGCAGTTTATATTATTGGAAGTGCACAGAGAATACTAAAATTTAGAAGAGTACAGTACAGTGGCATTGTCTTCACAAATAAGGATGTGAAAAAGAACTGAGTTTTTAATTACTACCTAATTACTGAGTGAAAAGCAGTAACTGCTAGGTCTGTTGTTTGACTCTGAGCCTTCCATGCCACCTATACCTCCCTTAAGTAAACCTCAGTTGTAGGCAAACTCTAAACTTTTGATTATCATTTCCACACTTCCATTACATATGTTTAGTATAGGTCTTGTGTTTTATTTCTCTTGCCCATTAGGGTTCATGTCTTTGTTTATATGTGTATTTATTTGTGTTTTCCTCAGACTATTTTGACTGTCATTGGGGAGTTGAAGATATATAGCGTCTTCTAAAGAAATGCAGTTAAAGATAATATAGCATATTTCTTTCATGTCTGAATGTATTAATTCTTGCTTACACAAGAAAATACACAAAACAAATTGTAAACAAAGAAGAATTTGGAATCAGATTGTGCACGAACGATGATACACAGTCTCATCTCAGATGTTAACAAAAAAAAATCTAGTTTTATTACCAAGGGTTTTAAGCAACAGTCTTCTTTTTGTAGAGAAATTACTCAGAATGTAATAAAAACATGCTTTTTAAAATAAATGGATTAATTTATCTTTTGGAGCTTGAATAATAAATAATAGTAAATAATGCACTTAGCTCTAAGAGGGAGCCAGATAATTTTATACATGGGTATCTTGGTGATGCAGTTTGACCTTGGCTTTTATGACACTTGTTTTGTTTTCTTTAAAAACTCTTTCTGCTTTTGGCTGCTTTCTTACCTGCAGTCCTTCCCCACTTAAACTTTGCTCACTCAAAGCTCATTGATGTTTATGGTAAACTCTCAGTGATTCTGCTCTTATTGAAGTCAACAGCTAAACATCTATTTCAATGAGAACTTGATTGCATTTTATACTTCAGATGAAGAATAAGGCTGCAAATGTTGCACTGTGTCTCCGACTAATCCCTATCTTCAGTAGTTTTCTAAGTCATTGCAGGCCTGACTGGGAGAGCTGATTATAAATGTAACAAAACAAGAGAGCATGCAATTGTAACACCAGGCATAGTCCAGTAAGATTTTTCTTTAAACAAAAACAAAAACAACAACAAAAAAAAAAGCGCCAAGTTATTTATGGCACTCATCTTCCACTGTGTGGTACATATAGGGACAGCTACTTCAGTACTTTGTCTAGGTGGGTGCCACCAAGTCCTCCAAGCACAGTGTCTGCGTATGGAAAATTTTATAATTGAATGTCTGTGAATATGTGGAGAAAAGATTATTTTGTCAAGGGACTACTCACCTGACTAAATTACTGACGTGTTTGCAGGCTTGGTCTCTTAATTTTCTGCCCTGATCTGGCTGTACCCACAATCCTAATAAAGTTTAATGAACATTAAACTTTTATATGCAGTCAGATAGTGTTGGTTGTTCCCGGTGGTCATTGCAGCCTTTCAAAAGAAGAATGCTATGAGGGCCCATCAGGATGGTAACAAGTAGAATGGCATTCACCTTGCTTCTCAACAGAAATATACAATATATTGTAGCTTATTTTCTTTTGCTCCCTGTGCAAATAACACTGTTCTAGTGCAGTAAAAAATGAGGTCATACAGAATGCATGTTATGTAAAGACATCTAGATTAATGTCCAGCTGTAATTTCTTTGTGAATACATAGTTTGAAGCTGCCAGTAGAGGAAGGCGGCCTCCCATAGATGAGTACATTCATGCTAATAGAATCTGAGGAAAAAAAAAAACATGTGTTAAGCAACTTTCCAGCTCTCCTTTAAATCACATACCAAAACCACCTCTTTTAGTAACTCCCTAGTGCCAACTGGCTCACTTGGCTACTCCAAATAAAATTTGAAAATAAAATAAAAATGTTTAAACAGTCATAAACAAAGCAGAGCTAATGCTACAAAACCAGGTAGCCCAGCTTCTGTTATCGTCCGCTCATCCTCATTGTGTGTCTCAGCCAGCTACTCCCTTCTTTCATGTTTACGCACTTGCAGATTGAAGCCCATCTGGCCCACCACTGCAGAGGCAAGCATGTGACTAACTTTATTCACACAAAGTCTCATTGACTGCAGTGAGGCTAGTCCTGTGAATAAAGTTACTCATAGGCTTAATTCTCTACAGGATCAGGTGTGGTAAACTGTCTGCAGGAGGATCCAGGTTCTTTTTTTTTTTTTAATTGGTCTGTAAAGTGCCACATACACCTATAGTGTGCTACAAATAAATAACAACAGAAACCATTTGGGGTTAAGCTGGCCTTTTAAAAGACCAAATAGTAAATAAATCAAAGAACAACATCTTGATTCTGACTTGATCTCTCATGAGCTTCCTTTCCTGATCTCTCAATATTTAAACTCCTAATTCCCCTACTACCCTGTTTTTAAGGGGGCCCCAATCAATGCAGTGGCATTTTCCATTCATTTAGGTGTTTGTGAGGTCAGCGTGGTTGCCTTTGACTGTGGTTCTCTCCATCTGCTTCTCTGCCCCTTTACATAGTTAGGCCACTGTGATTGTGAGAGCCTTCCCCTCTTGCAGAACTCTCACATCTGGAATAGCATTTTGGGGTGAATCTGGCTTATTAACTCTTCACCTGCAGAGACATACTAAAGCACAGGACTGGGAACCAGGACTTCGGGTGTTCTGATTCTAGCTCTGATATTGACTCCCACTTTAACCAAGCCATTTAATCTTTCTGCCTCAGTTTTCCTTTCTGGAAAAAGTTTAATATTTTATAATTTAATATTACATTTATATTTATCTCCTTACAGGAATGTTGTGCAAATTAGTAATATAGTAGTTGTACAGCATTTTGAAGATGAAGAGCATTCTAGAAGTGCTTCTCCTCTTTGCCTATACTACTTAATTTCTCTTTTGCTCTGCTATTGTTTAACTTTCTAAGTGTATTATTTAACTCTCTAAAGGATCTTGGGATACAGTTTCTATTAAAGCTTCTGTGCAAATTACATTATACAGCACTGTATGTTATTGGATACCTCTGTTCAGTGTTCTCTCATTTAATGACAGCTTCTCTCCTGTCCTATATGCAATCCCAAGCTTTATTCATTTGGGGTTGGAAGTATAGTTTGACTGTTAAGGCACTCGTTGAGAATTCAGAAGATCTAGGTCTTGTTCCTGGCTTTGTTACTAACTTTGTTTGACCTTGGTCTAATAAAATCAGGTCTCTGTGCCTCAGTTCCACATCTGTGAAATCTTAAATGGTATAACTGAATTTTTATTGGCATTCAAAATGGTTCATCTGTCCCAACTTGTGATGGTCCAATCATTAAGCATGTTAGTTTATACCTTTATTTCTGAAATATGCTTTCTTCTGCCAAGGCTTCCAGGTGCTTTTCAGCACAATAAACTCCATTGCTAAAAATACAGTAAAGAGTTATAGTAAAAACCAATCCACTTCAAGTTAGTCAATGAAGTTAATACTGGCTTCATCAAAGTCAATGAGAGGTTTGTCACAGGAGTCAATAAAGGCAGGATTTCATCCCAGGATTCCTGTTCTGATTTGGTCCCTCTTTTCAGTATAGGGACAACACAAAGGAAAAGAGCCCTCTTCTATTGGTGACTTCTGTTCAACAACTACAGTTCAAGACATGTTAGCCCTAGTTTTTCTAGTTTGCAGGTAATAATGCAAATATTAGGGAAGCATAGCTAATAGGGCAAGTATTAATGCAAAACAACTACCTGTCATCTGACTGCTTTTTGTTTGTGGCTTGATTAAATGAAAGCTGGATAATATTTGGAGAAAGATTTCAACTCGTGAATTTCCTTTCTATCAGCACCTGAATCTGTCCACCTTCAGGTCATAGTGGAAATTTCATGTATTCACTCTGTCTATTGCATAGGAAGACTGAAGATCTGAGACTTATCCTGAGATTGGAGTCTATTTTAATTTGTCATTGTTAGCATTATATTATTTTATATGTTATCCAACTGCCAAATGAGTGAAATTTATGAATAACATAACATGTCTATATAGTTACTGGTTACTTTCTCAGATCTGTCTATTATAGAACATGGAGGGGAAGGTTGTTGCTGAGTCTATTCTATTTACATGGCACGTGAATATAGTGCCAAAAGCATTTAAGATGGGGCTTTCCAAGAAGCCTAAGGGAATTCAATAGGAGGTGGGAGCTTAATACCATTTGGCTACTCTGAAAATCCAGACAGTAGTCTGTGTGTTTTTAACAGTATTCTCCATGTCTGTTAGTAGGTGCAAGGGCCATTCAGCCAGAATGATCACTTTTAATAAATTGCCCTTAAGCATTAACTGTGTCCAGAACAATATGTCATGTGCATGATACAGAGCCCAGCCCACTTGTCTGGGGCTTCTGCCTAAAGGGCTGTGGTAGTTTTAAGACAGCAGATGAAAATAGTGGATCCACTGTTGCGTCTGTTCAACTCCTTTGGCGAATATGAGCGACAGACGGTACTGTACGCTCAGGTCCACATTGTGAGATTGGAGTGGTCCGTTCATTTAAGTGACTCAAAACTGTAACCATAAGTGCTGATCTGGGTAAGAGAAATATCCTGAAGTACCATCCAGTGTCTCCGTTATCTCACTACTAAGAGCCTTGATTAGCCTCTATGTCACGTCAGCTTGGCTTCATCCATGAGCCTGAACTCTTCTTCTCCTACATCTCCTTGGTCTGCAAATCTACCTATTATCACTGTGGTAACCTTGGGAGAAAGGAGTTAACACCATAGACAGCAAGTCCTCGAGAAGTCCCCTGAGAGCCAATAGAAACAGAGTATAGGTTTTTGAATTGGAGCAGCAGCCCTGTCTGTTTCCTGTTTGGAGCGACAAAGCTTCTGGAAGGAGTAGGAGGAGGCTAGGGAGCCAAGCGTGAAGGATCCAGCGACATCCATGCCTGTGAAGAAAGTCAATCTATAACCATTCATACATGATTAGAACAGGGAACGTTTAGCTAGATATGTTCAGGTTATTTTTTTGTTTTGGTTCTTTTTTGGGTTCCTCTGTGCTGAGCACATATACACCCTCACGATCCTTTAACTATCCCAGTTAAATCCTGGAGAATCAACTCTCTGTGCTTCTTAATTAAAGAAATTTTATCCTTTTAAAATAAGCTCTGGTTCTATGCACACATGCCTCAGACTGCACAGTCAGCTATCTAAAGGGGATTCAGTCCCATTTTCCGCTTGTATCACAGGGGTTCAATCACTCTCCTGAGAGAGGAAGAAAAGCGATTGAGGGTACCTCACAGGAAGGAATTCCCAGTTGCGCCTTCCTGGGTTCTCAAAGAGGTTTTTGCATTTGCGGGGATGACAGCAATACCACTCCAAGGCCAAGACACTGGTAGCCTTGGAGAGTTTTAAGACAGGGCTAGGGCAGTAGTTTTAAAGCCTTTTGCATTTCCCCACCTTCTGTATTCAACATGCTAGGTGGAGAAACAGCCTTGATAATCACCTTCACCACAGAAATAGACCTTCAAACCATACAATCCCAAACTTCAGAGGTGTTTGAAATCCAGACTTAGAACTGCATCCAAATCTTACAGCCAGCTTTTATCTTCACAGTGAATAAAACAGAAATCACATGGATGAAATTTTAACCCCATTGAAATAAGTGGCAAAACTCTCATTAATTGCAATATGGCCAGGATTTCACTGAGTGTTTAGAAATGTCCAAATCTTTGGCAAGTTTAAAAAAACAGATTCAGATGTGAACCCTAATTAGATGGCTTGTGTCCATCTCTAAGTCTTCTTCAGTCTATATTCTGCTTAACTCATTCTCTTTAAATTCCTGTTCCAAAGTAAAATGATCTCTCTAAATCAATTGGCAAATTGAGGTGAGTTACATCCATCTGTCCAAGCACACTGTGAATTTTTGCAATTCTAGTTCCTCAATCTTTGATAGAATAATTATTTTATTCTGCGAACGAACACACACACACCCCACTGCCACAAAAGGTGGAATTATTTTTTATTGCATTTCATTTTCAGTCATCTTTTTAAAGATCTGTCATTTATACAAAGAGAAGAAAACTTTCTAAATTGAATCTAATTTATGAATTCCTTCTTTTTTGGCATGTCACATTGTAAGTAAAAATGATGATGACTGAAAAGATCAAATGCCTAAGAAAAGAAGAGGGGCTTTAAGCAGTGTGGGTCTTGTTAGACAGTCTTGCAACCCACCTGTACACAGCAGATGTGGATATTTTAGAGAGGGAAAAACTCTTCAGGTCAAGAATTAGCTTTAATTTGTAATAGGACCTTTGGAGAGAGCTCTGCATGTCTTTCTCTGACAAGGATGGGGGGGCGAAACATCCATTTTTCATTTGTGTGATTGCTAGCATAAAAGTTGGTTTGTCACCAAACCACACCCTAACAATAATCTATATGAGAAGAGAATATAAAACATGGGTTCTTCCTGTCCACCCATGTGCAATCAAATACTAAGAAAATAATGTGGCTACTGACACTACAGGTGGTATAAGGTTACAGCAGTGAGATGAACAGCCCTGATCCTCGCCCACGTCTTCCCACAACAAAACAAACCAATGTTGTTGTTCTTAGGTAACATTTTTCAAAAGTGTCTGTGTGACTTATGAGCCTAAAAGCAACTGATTTGCAGTGGGACTCAGATTCTCTGGAGGATTTTATCCTGCATCTTCTGATCAAAAGAATTATGTGATACAAACCAAACAAACTAAGCTGAAGCAAATGAAGTAGAATTAATATTATTATGCTCACAGCATGCCCACTGCCTGGGGAAGAATACTGGTAGCTGATCTGATAATGCTACAGTCTCATCTTCGTACCCAGGCAAAATGTATCCATATGTTCCATCTAGAGATCACCGGTGACATAGGTATTTGGTGCGGCGGGGAGGGACGAGAATGATGGGCCCTCTGTTGTTTAAGGTTTATATGGGGAAAATGTTTAATCTGGAGAAGAAAAGACTAAGGGAGGACAAGTTAACAGTCTTCAAGTATGTAAAAGATAGTTCTAAAAAGGAGGGTGATGAATTGTTCCCTTTAACCATTGATGACAGCACAAGAAATTATGGGCTTAGATTTCAGCAACAGAGGTTTAGGTTGGACATTAGGAAAAACTTCCTAACAGTCAAGGTAGTTAAGCACTGGAACAAATTATCTAGGGAGGTTGTGGAATTTCCATCCCTGGTGGCTTTTAAGAACAAGCTAAACAAGCATGCTCTAGATAATTCTTAGTCCTCCTTCAATTCAGGGGACTGAACTAGGTGACCTATAAAGGTTCTCTCCAGTCTCGCATTTCTGTGATTCTGTACCTTACAAATGCTGTTGCCGTATACTGTCCTGTCACCCTTTATGCAACTTATAAACATGATTCTATGATTCTATGATTCCCATCTTCCTGCATTTCTCCAACACAATCTTTATTTCTTGCATACTGGAAGCTGTCTGGCTATTTACAGCCCTACCTTAATATATTCCTCTTCTGCCATTCTGCACCTGAAATGCAGGACTTTTTCTCTCTCTATGTAATTTTACAAGAGCGATCTGTAGTAGAAAAAACTGACTGACACGTTCTTTTTCCCATCTGGAAGCACTGGGATATTTAATGTGATTTACTAAGGAACATGGTAGTAAGAAGTTTCAGGATGTCATTGTGTTCTCATTCCAATTACCTCAATAAAGGGTTTATATTTACTCCACTCTGCAGAGACCACACCAGGATTAGTTTACAAACCCTGGTAAGAAGACTAGCTCTATGCAAACAAGAAAGCAGTTCCCCTTTAGATTAGCTAAAATAAGTGTTGAATGGATTCAGGCTTTCATTTTTGGTGACAATGTCTACATCAAACCAGAGACGGCCTTTGGCTACAGGGGGCCCTAGGCGAAGGCCCATCGTGGGGCCCCGTTTAGGCCCATTATGGGGTCCCCCTCCATGGTCTTGGTTCTCCACCACTCCAGTACCCTCCCCTCAGCCTAGCTCCTCACCACCAGCCCCAACTTTCCCCTGCCACCAGTTCCAACTCCCTGATGCTGGCCTCAGCTTCTCCTGCTGCTGCCAACTAAGGCAGATGCAGCTTTTGGGGTAGGCAAAGCACGTGATGGGGGCCTTAGGCATGTGCCTGCCTCGCCTACCCCAAAAGCCACCTCTGCATCAAACAGTTGTTTTGCTGATGATGTGTTATGCTACAGCATATGCAAAACTAGAAAAACAAATGCAAGCTTATTAATGAGTAGAGTCAGAAAAAAATCATTATTTTCTTTTTGAATCATATTTTGGTGGCTGTTTTTCTTTCCCACTGCTGCATAAAATAAGCTCTCCCTCGAGATTTTTTTAATAGCATCAAATATAGATAATTAGGAGTGAATACAAAGGTGATCATAGTTGAGTGATGGCACTCTCTCTGAGCTGTCTCTCTCTTCAGAATCCTCTACTGTGATGCACTTTTCATTTTAAAGGTAGTGCACAAAACCTATGGCAGCAGGTAGAATATGACACTGGATGCATATGCTGGGAAAAATAGAAGTGGATTCAAGTTGGCCTCAAACATGGAGGCACCCATAGCCATAACTAAGGCCATTTGGGAAATTTTTGGCAAAAATGGCCAGTCACATCTGGATTGATAGTTGATACTAATGAAAAGAACAATGATTTCGTTCTCTGCTTAATATTTAGTAGCTTGAAGTCCCATGCAAAACTGGCACACAATGCAGTAGACAAGCCTAAACCCATAGAAAATGAGCATTTGAAGACTGATCTCCTGTGCAGAACTTCAGGTCACTAGTGAAACATGAAAAGTGAGTATAAACAAAAGCAGCTGAAACACCTGGCCTATTGATAAGTAAAGGATATGATATTTCTGTCACGTATTTGAAACACAAGAACAAGGGGGTGTCTTTGGTTACTCCTTACAATAAAGCTTTTTTTAGAAAGAAACTGAGCTAGGCCATCTGGAGGCTCTCCAGCTTTTTCTTTGGCTGTATGCTAAACTGGGGACAACTGAAAACCAATCTCTGGATGAAGCTTTAACATTTAGTCTTCATTTTAGTGTCATAAACCTAGACACGTATCACCACGTGTCTTGTAAAATTAGCTATCATTTTTGCTTGTGTCTAACGCCAGTAGTGAGGCCTTAAGCTAAAATTTTCAAACTTAGGTGTCAAACTCTAAACATGTGCATGAATATTTAGACCAGTGTTTCCCAACCAGTGCGCCACAGCACACAGGTGTGCTGCCAGGCCTGAGCAGGTGTGCCACAAAATTTTCTGAAAAAAATACTCAAAGAGCTCTGGATTGGCCCAGGAGTTCATGAATATTCTTGAGTTCATTGGGAAAATATATAGTGGTGTGCCTCAGATTAATTAAACGTAGCGAGGTGTGCCACGGCAGAGAAAATGTTGGGAACCACTGATTTAGACAACTCATTGATTTCACTGAGTCTTCTGGATAGTCTCGAGTCTAATCAGGCCATCTAATGAGATGGCTAAGTTTGAAATATATGCCATCTTTAAACAGTGAAGTTTGAAAACGTTGTCTATTATATGTTGGAAATGATGAGAGAAATCCCATTTTAGGTCTCAAACTAGTGTGTGTGTTTCACACTGAATGTTCTCGAGTGAAGTGTTTTAATGATCAGTTTTCCTCACATTTTCTTCTCCCTCCAAGTGATGGGACTGTCCAGTAATTGTATGCTGTATTGCAGATTTTTGTTTAGAACTGTGGTGAGCCATATTATTCATTTGCATGCTATGCCAAAGATACACAGCTCACTCTTAGTCCCAGTCATTCATTCTTGGAGACTTCCAAAGATAGACCACTCAGCAGCAAAGGGAGAAAGCATCACTGAATTATCCACCTGGATGATTTATAAAAAACGAAACCCCCTGACATACTAAAATAAAAAGACTGGTAAGAGTTGCATGGAGCCTTGAAAGCAGTAAGGCGAAAGGCAAGAGAAACTGGCAAGATTTTAAAAGAATACTGTAGATGTTCATGTTACCTGAAGGGCTTTTGGCACTTTCCCTTTCTACCCCACCAAAATAAACACTGGTAAATGTTAAACTTTCAGGATGCACTTAATCTTTATTTTTATGATTCTGCAATGAGCAGCTTTTTCTTTTGTTAAACTTTTTATTTATACAACTTCAGCATTGTTAGCAATGCTGCTATGTGTCATATCTCTCAGTCAATTCTGAAGCTGTCTGCTGGTTCAAAAAATAAGTGCGTCCCCAGCACAAGCACAAATTAAATGGAGCAGACTGAGACCCAAAAGTGGCCAACAGGGGTTTTCAAAGGGCAAGTCTACATGATGAGCTTACATCAACTTAAGAAGGCTTAAGCTGATTTAAGCAAAGCCCTGGCCACATTTGGAGTTCATTAAGTCGACTTAAGGGTTTCCTTAACTTGCCTTAGTAACTCTCACTCTTTAAGCTGACTTAGGCATTAAGTCAGCTTAAGAAGCCCTATGTGATAACATGTGCCTGCTTAAGTCAACTTTAAGTAGACTTTATTAAGTCAACTTAATAAAGTCAACTGAGCTTTTGCAGTGTAGACATAGCCAGTGTGGCCTGCCGAAGGGAGCCACTGCCCAAAGACCCACATGGAACATGTTTCCATTGGACTAAAAGACTGATGCAACCAACAGCATGGAAGATCAGCACTCCCGTCCCACGTCTGTAGCATGGAGCACAGCAAAGCACTCTGTCAACATCCATAAGCACTGGGGCCCTTGCCGAAGCCAGAGGGAGGGGAGCGCATCTGATCTTCTATACCCCTGATTGCAGAAGGGAGCCGCTATGAGGGATGCAAGTGGAGCACAAACAGCTACAAGGCATGTGTGGTTTCCCTACTGTAACCAGGGAGACAGAAGATCAGCAAGAAGGCAGATGAACCCTTTCCGTCTATCTGCAGTGGGGGTTGGGCCCTTCAGGGTTGTAAAAATATCTGTGGCCTTCAAGGCATAAAGTTTGGGAACCACTGCGATATACTGTAAGCTTTAAACTGTATTGGTTTGATAATCAAGTACCAATAGTACGGAAATGATGATAAAATGATCTTGGCTTGTATTTTCTGTGACCACAAAATCCATAGTGTGGAGCCATTATGATGGTGGTGATATGATCTACACAGCCTACATTGTAAAGCCATATAAAATAAATGTTACTGTAATTCATAAATGTCAATCATTTTACATTTATTTTTTTAATAAATCCCAGAGCACTGCTAGACTGTGAAATCTAAGAACGCATTCATCCCTGTACAGAGGGCAAGCACAATATTGTGGACAATCTTGCCTCCACTTCCTCAGGTTTGTAAGACCCTCACTGTTTCCATAGCGTGTGATTTCACAAGGCAGCACAGGGAATACTTGCTTCTGTTAGAGAGACTCAGGGTATATCTTCACTGATGGCAGCAAAATCGCCACCTTCAGCCTGGTGTTCTGGAGGCACTTAGCAGTGAGTATGAACTTGCTGCAGTGGTCCCAGAAGTCAGTGCCGGAAGTCTTGGGGCTAGGAGGCGTAGGGGAAAGCCGACCACCAGGGATTTGCAGTCAGCTTTTCTGTGTGTAGGGGCGGCTTAGGAAGTAGCCGTCATTTACGCAAGGTGTAAATGTGCCTATGTGCCTTGCATAAATGACCATGGACTGTCACCGAAAAGCCACCCAAACACAGACTAGGGGTCATTCTTACAAAGTAGCATGCAGGTGAGAATAGCTAGAGGATTTTCTGGTCCTTACTTTGCACAGGGAGGAATGCTAGAGATGTGAGGACTGGAGTAGCATTGCTGCTCCATAAGAAATTCTTCCGCCTTTCCCTTTCAAAATCCCAGCTAATGTTGGATTTAGGGGATGGATTTCCCCCTCTCTGCTTTCAGTTATTTTTGAGTAAGTCCAGACTGTCTCCACTGAAGTCAAAGTGGCAAGCTAGTATTCGCACCACTGTGACTGAAGAGAATTTGTCCTTTTTCTGCACATTCCCCATCATCAAAGTGCCTGATGAAGTGGGATTTTCTCCATGAAAGCTCATGTGATAGATAAATTTGTTAGTCTTTAAGAGTGCCACAGGACTTCTTGTTTGTTTTGCTACATCTTTAGAACTTGGCCTTTTGTTGCTGCTGCTGTTGTAGTTGCTGCCAGTAACAAGTTTTGCTGTCAGTGAGAACTGACAATATGCCACATTGTAATCTTAATCTGTTTTTATTTTTTAAAAGTGACAGACAGATGAGAGGCAGCATTGTCTAGCAGACAGGACATCATCATGGAAGTTAGAAGACATGCACTACAGTACCATCTCCGCCACTGACTTGTAGTGTAGCCTTAGGCAAATCACTTGCCTGTCTGTTTCTACACTCTTTTTTGCCCTGTTTGTTTAGATTACAAGCTCTTTGGGGCAGGGACCCACAGAACCTAGCACAGGAAGGAAGCCATTATCCCAGTATAAACAAACAACAATTGGGACTCAATGTGAGTCCAAATCTTTTGCCTTCATTGCAGAGCTAGTTGCATATGTGAAACATGATCTTTTTTTTTTTTTGACTCAGAAGTTCTAAAGGAAACGGTAAGAGAACATGAGTTCTATTGACCACTGCTAACATAATTTCACCACAAATTAGAATATGCCACAGAGTCAAGTTGGTGAAAGGTTGAGGAATTTCTCAGTAAAGCTGCCAAACTCCTGGTATTAAGAGCACAAATCTTTAGAATTCTTTTACTTTAGCTCCTTTTTAAAAATAACCTTCATTCAGCAGAAGTCTATCATGTTCTGCAAAGTATGTGTGGACAGAAAGCAGTTAGCGAAATAGAATTACATGCAGAGAGGCTTTAATCCTTGCAGCTCTTATATGAGAACATCTGCTTGAATTACAAGCTGTACCTAAACTGGCTGAGTGCTTGTTTTTCTCCCAAGTCCTTCCCCCTCCCACCACTTCCTCCCCAAATCTTAAAGGGTGCATGAAAAAAATCTAATTAGTACTTCCAACCCCCCACCCATGAATGAAACTTGATATGTTTACTAAAATAATAGTTATGACATTCCATTCATAAATCTTTGCTAATGTCAGCATTATACTGATGGAATTATGATGTCCCAGTACAAATTGTCTGACCTGCTTTACGTTCCCGGCACATAATTAAGATGGTGTTGTGTTAAAGGAAGTAATTTTGTTCAAAGGTTTGGCACCAGCAGTGCAATTCTTTTGCTTGTATTACTAACTGCTACCAGTCAATGTAGGGAACTGCATCAGCTTTGGCTCCGATAGCGAGCACATTCATGTAGCTGTGTGTGTCCTGAGTAACCCAGGGCACTGACACAAGTCGTTCATGTTTTGTGGAGAGATTTATTGATGGTTTCAGACAAAACAGGGATGACGTCTAAGAGTTTGAGCAGCTCAGTTCAGAAATGATGGTAAAAATTTACAAGCTTCAGAAACCTTGACATGTTTCCCTGATTTCAATATTTTGAAATGGAGCTTACTTCCTGTCTGAGAGAGAGAGAGAGAATCTGTCCACACATGCTTTTTTCTTCTGGGTATTCTTTGCATACGAAAATCTTAAGAGAACCTCTGGTGCACAGAGGTGAGCTCCCAAAAATGTTCGAATAAATTCCATTTTTACTGGCATGCCTTTTTTTCTATATGTCCATTATTATTGTATAGTACCATAAAGGGACATGGTGCTGAGAAAAATATAAATACCCCAGAAAATATCAGTATATGACTCCAGGCCTCCAAAAACTTAAACATATGAGTAACTTCACACCCTAGTTGGCTTTAATGAGAAACTCTCACTCATATTCAAGGCTTTGGTCCTGCAGCTGAATGCTGTCAGGCCACTCCACTGGAAATCAATGGGAAAGCACCCAAGTGCACTCAGTTGCAGAATGAGGGCTTAAGTGTTTGTAGGATTGCGGGCTATCCTTCACAGTTTTCTCAAGTAGTCTCTGTTGCTTTCACAGCAGCTATTTGCATGTGTAAAGGTTACTTGTGTACTAAGATTAAAGGATGGGGCTCAACATGCCATCAACTGATGAAATACAGCAAAAAAAAAAAAAAAAACCAAGCAGTACTAACAGATTTATTTTTCGCATCAGCTTTCGTGGGAGAAAATCCCACTTCCTCAGATGTTTTGAAGATGAAGCATATGAGGAAGTGGGATTTTCTCCCACAAAAGCTCATGCGAAAAATAAATCTGTTAGTCTTAAAGTGCCACACGACTCCTTGGTTTTTTTTGCTGGATTAGGCTAACACAGCTATCCCTTTGGAAATTTACATGATGAAATACAACAGAACAAATTCAGTTAGGGATGTTGTCCTCATAGTCTTAATGCTTTATGGATTAGGTGGGTTTCCAGGAGATGCTGGAAGAAGATTTTCCTGTCATTTATTTAACAATAAGCTGCTGTCGTACATAGCTCCAAATCCAACACCTATTGATGACACTAGAAAGATTCCCATTGACTTCATTGAATTTTGGATGAAGCCTATCATGGAGCTTCCTTCTTTTCTGTTTAGCTGCTGCTAGCTGTTTCTTTAGGGAGGCCAAGTCAGCACCAGTAACATTTCCATCTAAAAGCTGTCGATGTTATGTTGGATCAGTCAATAAGTCAGTCACAAGGATTAGTAATAATTAATAAGACTGATTATAAGGAAGAATGCTTGTGATTTTTATCATTCCATTGGTAGTCATCAGTGATTGTAAAAGGAACAGATAAAATACATATGGTGTGTGTGGATTTGGTTTGGGGTTTGTTTTTTTTTACTAGATTGTCTACCTAGGGTTAGGACCTCCTAAAAATTAGCTACAAATATTTCTCTGCTTACAAAAGAGAATCTCGTGGACCAGTCCAAGTATATTTATACTGGACAGATAATTGTGGAATCCAGCTTGGCTGTAATTCAACTGACCTGAGTGATATAGTTAGAAGCAATATAGTTAGAGGATGTAATTGAACAATTTAGCTACATAAAAAATAGCTCTTCAACCATAACCACTTAAACAGTAGCACCCCGTGAGCATTGGGTTGGGCCCTGAGTCACTCTCCCCTCTTATCTTTAAAACTATTGCTTTATAGATTAGGGAATACGCCACTAGTCAGCTTGCTATGTGAGACCAACAATAGACATAGTGCTTTTACTGTAAAATTGGAATTGTGAATAATTTCCATGCAATTATATAAACAAGTATTGATTGCACTGTAACTGACATGTCTGTTTATAGACTGTAAATTGAAGCATTATCCATATGTAAATATCTTGACTTCAGTGGGAAATAGAAGGAAACTTCCTGGTAATAAAAACTGTCCCATTCAATTAGGAGAATGTTGCATATTCTGTTTCCTTTGAAACACCATATGGCCCTCAAAACACTTCCAGAGATGTTGTTGACTGAGATGGGTGGTTGTATTACAGATTAGTGTGAGCCTTTCATTTAAAAGCTACAGCTAGAACAAAATTGAGAACAAATATTGAATTTAATCAATACATATATGAGATATAAGCAATATTGTGGCTCATCTGCCTGGGAAGATGTCATCATTTTCAAGTGCCTCAATAACAGGGTGGTTCCATTTAGCCTGATAGGAGTCCCTGGTACATATTTAGAGTCAGAAGTTGTAAATATATTGGACTAGGTCCCAATGAGTGTAAATTGTCATCACTCCATTGACATCAGTGAAATTGTGCTGATATACACCCACTCAGAACTTGATCTATTATATTTTCACTTTCATTTAGTAGGCTCACACATGCAGTGTTTGTGTGTTTTGAATAAGAATGAGATTCCTGTGGCACCTTAAAGATTAACAGATTTCTTTGGCCATAAGCTTTTGTGGGCTCCAAACCACTTCATCGGGTGCAAGAAGTGGAAACTACAGTTGAGAGGTATATATACACAAGCCAGAATGGAGGATAGCAAGTATTAACAAAGTCACTTGAGAGGGCAGATAGGGCCTATTCACACCAGCTGATTAAAGGGGGAGAATGTGTGAACAGGGACAATTACTTTTGTAATGCGGTAACCATTCCTGGTCCCTATTCAGACCCAGTCTGATTGTGTCAAGGCCCCATCTGCCCTCTGAAGTGACTTTGTTAACACTTGCCCTTGTCCATCCTGGCATGGGTATAGGGGGTGGCCAAACTTATGGAACTCAAGAGCCGCACAAGTCAATCATTAAACCTTTGAGAGCCACAGTGGAGCATATAACCACATGCTTTTACTTACTCCAAAATTACTAAGATGAAAATTCATTGTGCACTTTAATTTTATTGTAAAAACAGGTCAAATATTGATCTTATTGATGTTGGATTCTAATAATTACCTAAGGTTACCAATGAAAACTAGGTCTATATAGTAAAAACTTAGCTGTTGCTGGATGTAGAACACTGCAGGCTAGTGGCAAGTTTTTAAAAATCTGGACAGTAACTTGTTAATGCAGTATTAAAAGCTCTCTCAGGGCTGATCCTTAAGTATTGCACAATGTTTCGATTTAACAGATTTCATTGTAGAATACAATGCTTCACAGCAGGAATTTGTGCCAAAAATTGAAAGTAATCTACATTCAGTTTTAAACTTTTCTCTGTATTTTCATGTCTTAGCATTCCACGTCATTTTTAGGACATGTAAAACATGATTTTATTTTAACAAGGAGTAAACTGCATTAGGGCCTATGAGAAAATCTAAACATGCCATGGCTTCCCTGACCATGCTGCACCCCCCCCCCCCGTCTCTGACCATGCTTCCTCTTCCCTGCCGTCTCTGACCATACTGCACTTCTCCTCCCCGTCTGACCATGCCACACTTCCCCCCTCCCTTGTTTCTGACCATGTTGTCATTTCCCTGCCATCTCTTACCTTGCGGCTGCTTTTCTGCTGTCCCTGACTATGCCATACTTCCCGCCCCCCGGTCTGACCATGTCACGCTTCTCTGCTGGCCCTGAACGTCCTGCTGCTTCCCTCCCATCTCCAACCATGCTGCTGGTTCCCTGCCAGCTCCGAGCATGCCACACTTCCTCCTCCCCACCGTCTTAACCATGCCGTGCTTCTCTGCCAGCTCTGACCAAGCCATGCTTTCTCCACGTCTCTGACCATGCTGCCGCTTCCCTGCCAGCTCCAACCATGCCACTGCTTCTCCACTGTCCCCAACCATGTCATGCTTCTCCCCCTGTCTCCAGGGGCGTCACTGGTGCCTGGCAAACGGTGCCCATGCCTTGAATCCCAGCACCAGTGTCCTGGGTCCTGGTGGGGCCCCTGCCTCTCCCGGTCTCCAGCTGGATCTGACTGGAGATCTGGGGCCCGGCTGCCCACGGCAGTGGTGGCCACTTCTGGCCTCTTCCTAGACCGAGTGGCGCCGGGGGCATGGCCTGTGGTCAGGGGGTGGGGCCTGGGCCAGTGCCCTGGGTCTTTCCCTGGGGCAGCGACACTCCTGCCTGTCTCCAACCGTTCCACCCCTCCCTGCCATGCTCTTCCACAAGCTTCACTTTTTCTTTGAAGTGTTGCATGTGGCTCATGACCTGCAGTTTGGTCACGCCTGGTATATATACCTCTCTTGACATAATCTGAGTGAGTCTGAATAGGGACTTGGAATGGTTGCCACATTACAAAAGTAATTGTCCCTGTTCACACATTCTCTCCCTCTAATCTGGCGTGAATAAGGCCCCATCTGCCCTCTGAAGTGACTTTTAACACTTGCCCTCCTCCATCCTGGCATTTGTATATGTCCTGTGACAGGGTCAGACTGGATGGGTCCAGGAGAGTGGTGGAGGGGGTATATATTAGCCCCAGGAGGAGTAAAGAATTGTTTCCTGGGTTAAGTTAGCCGGGACTACTCCAGGGTAATTGGTTGCAGGTGGCCCAATCAACAAACCTGCTGCCCTGCTTAAAAGCCGCCTCCTCAGGCGGGGCAGGGAAGCTGAAAGGAGGCCAGAGAGGAGTAGAGCTACTAGGAGAACACTTGGAAGGTTTGATCTCAGTTTGCCACAACACCAAAAAAGTACAGGGTGAGGTTTGGGAGAGAAAACCCTACGAGCAAGGCTGTTAGGCCCTGCAGCCTGAGAGTGGACTGTATTGCTTGGAGGACTATGACAGGGAGTGGAGGTGGGGCATCCCCAACCCCAAATAAGTGAAGCTTCAGGCCAAGAGACTATAGGACTTCTGAGCACCTGAAGGCAGACCAGGAGTAGTGGAGCCACTGAGTGGTGACCCAGGGAAGTCCCTCCTGGACTCTGTGGAGGCTGCTACTCAATAGGGTACCTGGGTCAGGGCCCGGGGTAGAGGGCAGGACTGCCCCCCCCAATTCCTTCCAACCAGCCGGCCCCCTCCCCACCTGGGGGAGGTGGAACTGAAAAGGGCCAGTCAGACTTTGCCAGGCCCCAAAATAGAAAAGCTCAGGAGCACCTGACACCTCACCTCACCTCGCCACAATATCTCTGAACTGTTGTTTCCACTTCATATATCTGATGAAGTGGGTTGGAGCCCATGAAAGCTTATGCCCAAAGAAATCTGTTAGTCTTTAAGGTGCCCCAGGACCCTCTTTGTTTTTGCTGTACACAGACTAACACAGCTATACCTCTGGAAATTTGTGTGTTTGGTTTCTTTTCCTGTCATTGAACTGAATGATGCTCAGATCCTACAAAAACTTATGCACATGCTTATCTTTACTCGCATGTGCAGTTTCATTGTGTTTAATAGAACTACTCATAAACATACACATATGCTAAAGTTTCTGCAAAATTGGTATTTAGGATTGTAAGCCAGGCAAGTTTTGAGAACTTTTATCTTAAAAAGGGTGGATTTTTTTCTATTCTTTCTTCCTTCCCATCTCACCAGATGAACAGGACACAGAACAGTTAACTAAACAAGAAAATTGAAAAGAAACTATAGCAAATAGTCTCTATTCAAATACTAGCATAACCATTTAAAGCCCAAAGTCCCAAAGGAAACAATTGTAAGAATGTACTTTGACTTTCTTGAGGATTTTGTAGGTCCTTCTCTATGATTGCATAATTCAAGGAATGGGGCCAAAGCTTTGACGGTCTGGCCCTCAAAAATATCCCTGTCTTTAGTCACAAATGTCATACTAGAGGGGATTTATTAAAAAAGGTATATACATATGTTGTAGATGATTTCATAACATTGTCAGTGTGCCATGGCTTTCCCTTCTGGCTTAAAGAAATGCCCCATTTCAAAACACATTAGCATAACACTTTTACAGAAACTGAAGAGAGTACAAATTTATTTTCTGAGAATATTCAACATTTTCAGAGTCTTATACTGGTTGTTTTAAATATAAAATCTGCTCACCTACTCCCTTACATTTTGAGTCTTTTATGGAAAAGTAGATGTAAAATGCTCCAAAATCAGAATCACAGGGTCTGTCTACCCTGCAGTTATACTTGTGGCTGGTCCACAGCAGCTTACTCAGGTTGGAACTGATGGGGCTGTTCAGGTGCAGTGTAGACATTCAGACTTGAGTTTTAAGACCCACTCTCCAACCTCACAGGAACTTGAACTCAAGTCCAGAAGTCTACACAGCAATTAGCCTGAGTCCCTCAAGCCTGAGTCAGCTGGCATGGGCCAGCTTCAGGTTCTTAGTTGCACTGTAGATGTACCTATAGTATTTTACTCTCACTCCAGAAAATATGCTTGACCAGGGGGGTAACTGACTTGATTTTCCCCATACAAGTTGCTGTCGAGCATCTTAAATCTAACTGACTTAGGCCCCTGTTTGGAAGAGCATTAAGTATGAGCTTAGCTTGAAATTAGTGCTATTTAAAGTTAAATATATGCTTAAGTTCTTTCCTGCATCAGGGCCGTTGGATCTGACTGAAAACCCAGTGAAGACAGAAGACTTTCAATTGATTTCAGTTAGGCTTTGGATCAGACCTTTAAATTAGTTCAGTCTAGCCAAACATTTATGCATATGAGTTGTTTGTTCTACTGACCTGTGACCCATTGTGACTTTAATGTGGTGCTGCTGCTTGTGCCTAAAGACAAGGATGTTTCTGAAGGCCAGATCATCAAGAGCGTTTAGGTGCCTAAAGATGCTGTTGATTTCAGCTGCAGTTAGGTGTCTAATCTGCTTAAATATTTTTGAAAATCTCACTATGTGCCTGTCTGCACCTTAAATCCCTAAATAAGAAAAATCTGGCCCCCAGTTCTTTGCAGGATTAGGACCACCTCAAAGAGCAAATGGCAATGTTTATGGCCTGATTTAAACTTTGCTTTACACAGATGTTCTTTACTGCTGTATTTATATCATCAAACTATTGTAAGGATATTTAAAAAAAAAGAAATAGGTAAGATTTTTATACAGTGAATGATTTTGTGGGCCCCCTGTATTATACCTGTGAAATTAGCATTTAAACCTCTCTCTCTGACTGTGAAAGACTTCCAAAATTCATTGTATGACTCCTACTTATGAAAGTAGGTTAGGTTACTGATTCTTCGAATATGTTATTTCAGTTTAAATCATTATCAGTTTTAAATATTATACCTAAATATACATCTGTGTGGTGAAATACAGATGATGAAAATGATCAGGAGAGAGTGACATGTATTTGCTAAAATATGTAACCTAGGACTATATTAGTCTTAAATAATGAGCTTACTACTATTTAGTGAGGTTTTTAAAATTGTGTCTAATGTGTGTGCTGCTTGACAAGAATCAATATTATTTGTTTGACATCATAAATGTTGCTGACATGATAACAGGTCCTAAGTGAGGCCAGTGCTCCTCTGGTGACGTTTTGCTCTGCTTTCTAATAAAAGTCCAATGTCCATGTGCAAGATACACTTGAGAAGTTGAGCAAATGTAAATGAATGTTTCTCGGAAATCAGAGGCAAAACATACAAAATCAACCAAGTGGCCAGGGGTGTCGCTGGTGCCTGGCACATGGGGCATGTGCCCTGAGTCCCAGCACCAGTGCCAGTGCCCCAAATGTCCGGGGGAGCCCCTGCCTCTCCCGGCCCAGTCCCAGGCTGGGCCACCTGTGGCGCCACCCAATTCTCCCACCCCACCCCTGGCTGGGGATTCGGGGCCAGGCTGGCGGCGTCAGGAGCCCGAGGCTGGATCACACCCAGGAAGAGAATCAGAGTCACGGGAGCGGGGCCTGCAGCCAGGGGGCAGGGCCCAGGCCCCCGGTCTTTCCCCAGTGCAGCAACGCTCCTGCAAGTGGCCAAAAAAAAAAAATTGTCTGAGCTATGTTCATTTAAAAATCTGAACAAGATCATTTGGAAAGTATCTTAGTTTAGTTTTAGCTTTACTTTATGGAATATCTTAGTATTATGTCACACTGTAATGCAGTGACTACTTTTCAGACATTAGCTGCCCCGAAACACATTACAATGAAGTGGGTTAGCTACTGATGGCATAGTACTTATGGCCCTGATCCAAAGCTAATGGAAGGCAAAGGAAAGATTGTCAATGACTTCAGTGGGGTTTGGATCACAGAATCATAGAATCCTAGGGTTGGAAGGGACCTCATAGGTCACCTAGTCCAACCCCCTGCCAGAGGCAGGACCACTCCCACTAAACCATCCCAGTCATGGTTTTGTCCAGCCGGGCCTTAAACACCTCCAAAGATGGTGACTCCACCACCTCCCTAGGCAGCTCATTCCAATGCTTCACCACTCGCCTAGTAAAAAAAGTTTTTTCTAATCTCCAGCCTCAACCTCCCTAACTGCAACTTCAGACCATTGCTCCTCATTCTGTCCTTTGTTATTACCGAGAACAGTCAAGCTCCATCTTCCTTAGAGCATCCCTTCAAGTAGTTGAAGGTTGCTATCAAATTCCCCCTCAATCTTCTCTTCTGCAGACTAAATAAGCCTAATGCTTTCAGTCTGTCCTCATAGGAGGACATTGTGCTCCAGCCCTTTAATCATTTTGGTTGCCCTCCTCTAAACTCTCTAGCATGTCCCTGTCCTTTTTGTAGTGGGCAGCCCAAAACTGAACCCAGTATTCTAGATGTGGCCTCACCAGTGCAGAATAGAGGGGAATGATCACATCCCTTGATCTGCTGGTAATACTTCTTTTGATGCAGCCCAGTATGCCATTGGCCCTTTTGGCAGCAAGAGCACACTGCGGACTCATATCTAGCTTCCCATCCACCATGACCCCCAGGTCCTTTTCTACACTGCTGCTACTTAGCTGAATGTTTCCCAGCCTGTAGTGGTGCATGGGGTTTTTTCGTCCCACGTGCAGGATTTTACACTTGTCCTTATTGAAGCTCATAAGATTTCTATTGGCCCACTGTTCCAATTTATCTAGGTCTCCCTGAATCCTGTCCTTGCCCTCCAATGTGTCTACTGGTCCCCCCAGCTTGGTGTCATCTGCAAACTTACTGAGAATGCAGTCTATTCCATCATCCAGATCATTGATGAAAATGTTGAACAGGACCGACCCCTGGGGCACCCCACTCGTGACTGGCTGCCAGCTAGACATGGAACCATTGATTCCTACACGCTGAAACCGTTGATCTAGCCAGTTTTCTATCCACCTTATAGTCCACCTATCCAACCCATACTTCCTTAATTTGCCAATGAGAATGCTGTGGGAAACTGTATCAAAAGCCTTGCTAAAATCAAGGTATATCACATCAACAGTTCTTCCTGCATCCAGAAAACCAGTCATCTGAACATAGAAGGAAATGAGATTGGTCAGGCATGATTTACCCTTGGTAAATCCATGCTGACTGTTCCTGATCACTTTATTTTCCTCTAAGTGTGTGAGGATGGCTTCTTTGAGAACCCGCTCCATAATTTTTCCAGGGATTGAGGTGAGGCTGACTGGTCTATAATTCCCCGGATCCTCCCTTTTCCCTTTCTTGAAAATAGGCATTACATTTGCTTTTTTTCCAATCCTCTGGCACCTCCCCCGTTCTCCATGAGTTTTGAAAGATAACGGCCAGCGGTGCTGCTATCTCATCGGCCAATTCCCTTAGCACCCTTGGATGCAGTTCGTCCGGCCCCATGGACTTGTGCACATCCAGCTTCTTTAAGCAGTCCCTAACCTGACCTTCCATCACCAAGGGCCTGTCTTCTTCTCTCCCATCTGCCACACCCATGGTAGTGGGCTGGGAGCTGACCCTGCCTGTGAAAACTGAAGCAAAAAATGCATTGAGCACTTCAGCTTTTTCCTCATCCTCTGTCACAAGGATGCCTGCCCTATTCAGCAAGGGGCCTACACCATCCCTGATCCTCTTCTTGTTACTAACATACTTGTAGAACCCCTTCTTGTTATCCTTTACATCCCTCGCTAGCCGCAACTCCATTTGTCCTTTGGCCTTTCTGATTTTATCTCTGCAGTCCCTAGCAATATCTTTATATGCCTCCTTGGTCATCTGACCAAGCTTCCACTTCCTGTAAGCCTCCTTTTTATGTTTAAGCTCAGAGCAGAGTTCTCTGCTAAGCCATTCTGGCTGCCTCACATGTTTGTTCTTTCTCCTAATCGGAATGGCAACTTCCTGTGCCCTTAGCAGGGTTTCTTTAAAATATAACCAACTCTCTTGGACTCCTTTCCCCTTCAGATTAGCGTCCCAAGGGATCCTGCCCATCAGTTCCCTGAGGGAGAACTCAACCATGTCATGGTCACTACTGCCTAGCTTGCCATTTACCTCTACGTCCCTGATCAATTCTTCCCTGTTTGTGAGCAGCAGGTCGAGCAATGCAAGGTCCCTAGTTGGTTCCTCTAGCATTTGTACTAGAAAGTTGTCCCCAGCATTCTCTAAAAACTTCCTGGATTGCCCATGCACTGCTGTATTGGCCTCCCAGCAAATGTCAGGGTAACTGAAGTCCCCGATGAGCACCAGGGCCTGTGATCTAGAAGCTTCCGCTAGTTGTCCATAGAACACGTCATCCACCTCCTGCTTCTGGTCTGGTGGTCTATAGCAGACACCCACCACAACATCCCCCTTGTTGCTTTCCCCTCTCAGTGTAACCCACAGACTTTCTATTGGCACGCTTGCACTTCCATAATGGAGCTCTGAGCAGTCATAGAGCTCTTTTACATATAGTGCTACTCCTCCCCCTCTTCTCCCCTGCCTGTCCTTCCTGAACAGTTTATACCCATCCATGGCAGAGCTCCAGTCGTGCACACTATCCCACCATGTCTCCGTTATTCCTATAATATCATAGTTCCTTGTCTGTGCTAGTATTACCAATTCTTCTTGCTTATTTCCCAGGCTCCTCACATTAGTGT
>ML682036.1:8482664-8508616 GCA_007922195.1 Podocnemis expansa
GCCCCCCCCCCCCCCAAGTTCGATCCCTTCCCCCGGATCACCCACATTGTTACTTACCTGTGGGCTTTGGTCTCCTTCCCCCGTTGAACCTAGTTTAAAGCCCTCCTCACTAGGTCAGCCAGTCTGTGCCCAAACACGCTCTTTCCCTTCCTGGACAGGTGAAGGCCATCTCTGCCTATCAATCCTCTGTCCTGAAACAGGACTCCATGGTCAAGAAAGCCAAATCCCTCCTGACCACACCATCTTCGCAGCCAGGCATTCACCTCTAGGATGCATCTGTCTCTCCTCAGGCCTCTAGCCTTGACTGGAAGGATTGAGGAGAACACCAGCTGTGCTCCAAACTCCTTCACCCTTGCTCCCAGAGCCCTGAAGTCACCTTTGATCTGCTGAGGATCACCTCTTGCAGTATCATTGGTACCCACATGGATAAGAAGCATGGGGTAGTAGTCTGAGGGGCGGATGATTTTAGACAATCCCTCCGTTACATCACGGACACGGGCACCTGGCAGGCAGCATACCTCTCTAGAGGCCTCGTCAGGGCGACAGATGGGTGCCTCTGTTCCCCTCAGGAGTGAGTCCCCAATCACCCCAACCCTACGTTTCCTCTTACGTGAGGTGGCTGTGATCTGCCCAGCCTTTGGGGTGGATGGCATCTCCTCTACCTCCTTCAGTGTGTCCAGCACCGCATAATGGTTCCTCACCACAATGGATGGTGGGATGTGAGCAGGCGTGGAGCACTGTCTACTGCCAGAGGTCACCAGCTGCCAGTGTCCTTCCTCTGCCATAGGCATCCCATCCATTTCCAGAGCTGTGGCAGTAGCCCTTGGGACAGGGATAGGGACCTCCTCCTTGCAGGTCTTATCGTGGACACTGTCAAGGAACTTTTCCAGGGCATAGATACCCCTGAGGCGTGACACCTCCTCCTGTAACTCTCCTACCTGTTTCCGGAGAGATGCCACCAGAAGGCACCTATCACATAGGCTCATCTCTCTAGCCTGATCATCAGTGGCAGGAAAATGAAGGCCACACTCCCTGCAAATCCACACCAGGATCTGGGTGGAGATATCCATGGTCAGACAGTCTGTCTGGCTACAAACAGAGGCAAAGGAAACAGCAGGAGTGCTGGCTCCAGCAATACGGCTCCTCTTCACCATCTTGGCCTCACCAAACTCCTTCTCAAACTCCCTTGCAAACTCCCCTGTTTGCAGTCCTCTGGTCGCTCAAGCAGTGGCTTTTAAAGGCCTTCTCTGCCTAGGTCAGCCCTTGCCCCTTGTTAGTCACACAGGGGCAGAAGTCCTGTGTAAGTAAAAACAGTAGCTGCTCAACAATAGTTTCCACACAGCCTTGTATATTAAAACATGTTTCACTGAGAGAATGCCGACTATGACGCAAGGGAAATACTTTGCTCTTCTTGGAGGATGTGATCTGAAAATGTATCATAAAGGCAGAAAGGAACTCCATTTACAGGGCTGGTGCAACACAGTAAGCCCGATAAGTGTTGCAGGGGGGCCCTGATATTTGAGGGGAGCCAATATGGGGACCGTGCCGTTGTGCTGTGACGTCACTCATCTGCGCTGGCGTTTGCTGCACTGCGGGGGGGCCAGAAATGCTAGCACTGTTCGTGTCCATTTAATCTTTAAACAAACTGGGTGGCCTTGGGAAACAGAGACATCTTGATGTTCAGGGTCCATCCTGACATCCCAGTCTGGAGGGAAGGTTGGAAGACTGTTTCCTTGCTTTTTTGTTACCTTGATTTTTGTAAACAATTGTAGATTCTGGCCATCAGCCAGTTGATCTGGTGAAAATGATATCCAGCCAAATAAATGTGTGTTTGCTTCAAGAATCATGCTCTGCAAAACCACTCCAGAGTTGTCTTCATCAGTCGTTGAGCCAGCCCTTCCACTGCATAGTGCCATGCAGACACATTGACTGCAGATGTTTCTATGAATGATGACCATGAGGTCTGCTCTGCAGATAGGGCACAGGACTGGGACCCATTTAATCTGGGTTCAGTTTCTGATTTATCCACACAGACTTCCTGTCTAATCTGATACAAATCACTTGGGCCCAGATCCTCAAAATCAGTGGAAGTTAGGAGACTAAATTTTTTTGAGGCTATATATGTTCTGCTTCATCTTCCCATCTGTAAACTGGGGGTAGTGCTTTCCAACTTCACAAGGTTGTTATAAGAAGAAAATTCTGTTAATGATAGCATGATGTTTAAATTCTACTGTGATAAGGGTCACATGTGTACATATGCAGACGTAACTCATTTACAATGACGCCTGCAGTAAACAGATGACCCGGACTGTTGTTGATTAAGCTTCTCAGCTGCCCTGCATCAGAGGTGAATGCTATGTTGTGTCTGTTATGTCCAAGCATGGGAGACAAAACTGCAGTAGTTGTCCAGGTTGCTCAGAAGGGACACCTGGCCATGCTACTAACACATCACGAGGTGACTGAAATCAACAGTAGTATGATGTAGCCTAGTACTCTTTAAAAGTGTTAACATGACATGAGCAATTTGTGAACTGGATGGCCCTGGTAATTTGAGGAAGGAGGTATTCGTATCTTAGTTTTAATTCATCTTAAGTCAATAGACATTGCTATTGAAAACCATTGCTCTCTGTGATTGGTATCTGGGAAGTAAGTAGGTTTATTTCTCATTTGATGAATTATAAACAATGTGCTTATCAAAGTCTCTGGAACCTGCTAGCCAAGTTTCAAAACATCTTAACTAATTCAAAAAGCTGGTTGTTCCTTTCAGTCTGTATCACAGAAAGCCACCACAACAGGCACTATTTCTTTAGTCTTTAAATCAAGACTGAATATCTCAAACTGCTCAAGCAACAGTTATGGGCTTGATGCTGAAATTAACAGATGAGATGCTTGGGCCTGTGTGAGACAGGAGGACAAACTAGATTATCACAAGAGTCTCTTTTATGGCCTTAACCTCTATGAACCTATCAATTTAATTGTAATCTTAGTGGGCAGCCTTAGCAGAAAATACTAGGAACTGAGTGAGCATGTCTTTCTCAAAATGGTTGTTACATTTAAAGACCAAGGCATGTCAACAGAGCAATGAGGAGTAGAGTGTTTGAACTGTTGTGGTAGGATTTCACTTTCCAGGGCTTGTCAATTTGGCACTGTCTAGGAGCACTGGCTTCACACAATTTTTAAATCTATAAGCTACAAGCCCTTAACGCAGATCCTGGTGTGGGACTTGAACACAACTTCCTGGCCTTCAAGTGAGAATGCTCCCTAATGACTTGTCCTCACACTATTGCACACCCTGCCATAGCCATTTGTTTTTTGGTGGAAATAATGACTTGCAGTAACACAGCTTGTTGAGAGATCTGGTTGGAAATCCAAACGTGGTGATTTATGAGTATCAACAGATTATATATATAAAAATGTTTGTGGTTGTGCATTAGATGTTGGAATCAGGCACTTAAACTTCACCACAGTGGTGACCTGGAAACCCATACAGCATTGCCTCTTCTTTCTTTTCATTTGTTCTCTTGCCCTGCAGTTCAGAACAGCATAACTTTGAAACTCTTTAGCATAGGGATCTCTTCTACAGATAGATTGCTCTCCAGAAACTGGAAATTCTGGCTGCAGCTTTATTATCTAATTTAAGCAATGAGTTTTATACTTTAGTTTTCCCAGTGGGGTAGCACTATGACAGCATCAGTCTGTATGGTTCTCTAGAACAGCAGTGGCAATAGGGGACTAGGATCATGTCCAAAAATTAAATGAATAGGTCTAGGAGAAAGAAGTGCTTATGAGAGACTTCTCACATCTATATTCCCCCCCTCTTTATTCCTAGTCTGATAATGTGTTTGTTAGTAGTAATCTATAGAATAAAAGACAAAGATATGGATCCAAACCCAAATGATGAAATCTAATTTAAATACCTACAATGCATGTAACTTTTAAGAAGTGGAAGAAAACAAAGGTCTGAAGCCAATAAATAATTTTCTTTTGTTTCCTGAGAAAACAGTCCTTGCATTTAGCTAGAAGAGCAGGAAAACAGCAGGGGAATCTGCATTCTCACACAATTAGAAATGGTCTAAATAAATCTCTGCTTGCTGCTGTATAACGTTAAAGTGGACAAAAACCTTACAAATAGTTGCCTCATCTGAAACTTGGGGTTGGCATGTTAAGCATGTTTTACATCATCAGTTTCTACTACAACTGTTGGAACTTGGCTGCAACATGAGTGAAAGCTTTAGATGACTTCAGCTTCTGCAATTTATTAAGTCACCCAGACAAACAAAGAGGCTCTGTCAAGTAACTTACTCCCAATATTTGATTTACCTTTACATTAAGATAGTCTAATGGTGATTGTAATGTAGCACTAAAAGTATCTATCTGTAAAAAGAAAAAGGCCACCACCCAATTGCTGAAGAGATGGAGACAAAATAGAAAGCGTAGTCACCATGTGAGCTGAATAGACACTGAAAGTGTGTTCTGCTGAACTGACAGACAAACCAGCTTCCAAAGGCCTGAGATCTGGTCAAATTAATAAAATGACTCTCACTAATTCTGAAGGGTCAGGTTGGGCATGCTGATGTTACCACAAAACCCAGTACAACCTTCCACATGTTGGGTGCTCGGTGACTAAACCACAAACCCCACCTCTCACTGAGTGTTTGGGCGGAGGTTAAAGTGGGCCGGAACGTCGTTCCGGAGCCTGCTATTTTTAGGGGCTCAGCGTTCCAGGCCCCCTAAAAATAGAAAATGCAGGCAGAATGCTACATTCTGAGGCCCGCCATTTAAAAATAGTGGGCCCTGAAACACACTGGTCCAGCTCCATTTTCTATTTTAGAGGCCTGAATTCTGGGCCCCTAAAGATAGCAAGCCCTGGAAGTGCATTCTGCAGCATTCTGGCAAACAGGGGGAGAGCGGAGTGGGGTGGGCATGCCCGGCTCCCCTGTGCATGCACAGACCATGTTTGCAGGAAGAAGCCTCCAAGTGCAGCCTGCAGGCTGCATTGTCTCCCAGCCCAGCACACGGCTGCCAGTAAGTATTGGGGCAACTCAGCTTGTGCTGGGGGGGTTATTGGGGGTGCCTGAGCTGGGGGTGGGTGTTGAGGGTGTATATTTGGGGTGGTTATTGGGGGCTGGAGGTTGATTTTGGGATGGGTGTTGGGGGTGGTTATTGTTATTTTCTTAAAGGAGCAAAATGAAGGCTCCCTGGTCCCAGGTCCTGGCTTGCTGCCATCTGCTGGGCTGGCCCCAGGTCTTGGCCTGCTGCTGCCTGCTGGCCTTGGGTGGGTCCTGGCCAGGTCGAGGCCAGCTGCCGCTGCTGGCCCCAGGCTTGCCTGCACTACAGGGCTTGGCGGGACTCAGTGTGCTGGGCTGAGACATTCAGGTCCTGTGCCCCTTGTGCCCAACACAAGCGACTCCCCTGCCCTTTGTCCTCTCTGAACACAGAGAAATGCATAGCTGAAACCCAGTCTGTTGTGCCTGCGAATGCTACTGTTAAGATAGGTATTGGACTTCTCTCAGTGTGTCTAGTGGTTAGACTTCATGCAATTCTTGTAAATTGGTCCATTAATTAATCTCATTCACAACCTATATATCACAAGTTACATGGTAATATTTAAGTGGTTCTATGAGTGTAAAATGTTTGTTCTGAAACTAAACTAAAAACTATTGCACCTCACTAAGCAGGGAAAAATATCACCTAGTGCAAAATGCTAGGTTCTTATCTAAGAAATTATCTTCTCCTACCCATCAGGAATGACTGTTAAATCCAAATGGGCCATGTGGAACAAATAATTGCTTGCCCCCCAGTCCTGAAGAGGGTACATGCACAAGCCATCATCCTGTCACAGCTTGAATGCTGGAGCAAAGGATACCTTTGCTGCTTGAACTTTGAGGTTTTCTAAGCATGTACAAAGAATCCCCATCTGTTCTGCCCATGTTAGGCCAGGCCATAAAGGAAACGGAGTCTGCTTGGAAATCATCTGATAAATTTGCCCAGTCACAGTCAGGAGAACTCAACAGGAGAGGGTTCCAGCACCAGGGCTGGCACAAGGCATTAAAATGACAGTTCACTTTGGCTGTGTCCCAGTATGGAGAACCTTTCCAGTGCTTCCAAGAATTTAAAATTGTTGAGGCTGCTACAGTCAGTGGAGCGAAGAGCGAGAAGCAAATGGTCACATAAATAAATAAATTAATAAAAGAATGAATGGAAATGACTAGTTTTCAACAGTCTTGTTCAGGTGGCTGGTTAAGTGTGCCATTGGTTTAAAAAGAAATTAAAACCAGAACTCTCATTTAGCACGGTAATGGCAAGGTTGTACCTATGTCAGGATTTCCCAGACACTGGAGTTCCAAACAAGCAAAACTGCATCAAAAGGGACATTGTGGATAAAGCGGCCCCCAAATATCTTGATCTAAAATCTTTCTCTTATTTTAATGAGGATTCTGTTCTGAAGCTTATTTACATATTCAACTTCAGCAGTAAACTCACACAGACTGAGGAGGGTGGGAAACCTGAACAGCATTTTTTATTTCTGAAGTGAGTTAGCCTTGCAGATATGATTCTGTGTTTTCTTCCCTGCCCGCCCCCCTTACCCTTAATAAAGGGGTGGACAATAGGCTATGCTTGGTTGCCTGGGACCATCTGCCATAAAAAGCAAACCAAAACAAAAAAAAATTAATTATGAATAGTGTCTTCCCATGCTAATCATTTATTGTAAAGGAGTTTTCCAGCTTGTTTATAATGGCTGTAGCCTAAGGGTGCACACTGGATAAATTGTCTGATTACAGGATACAGAGCATTTCTTAATAGGCCTCAGATGATTAGGAGAGGGGAAAGAAATTAAAGAGGCCACTTCCCTTTAGGTATGCAAATGGCTTGCAGAACAATAGACAAAGATATGATAGACTATGACGAAACACCCCCTCTTTTCTCTTACCTTAAATTATGTATTAGACAAGTTGCAAGCTTTACTCCATGTGTCAGCTGAGATGTGAATTGCTTCATAATTGAAACAATGCGGTAGCAACATAGTACAAGTTAGATTGCAAGATAAAATTACCTTTCTTTGTGTCCTCAAATGGTTGAGGTTTGCTGTCTGAATCTGTGTCAGAAGGGGTTTTCATTCTGATCTCACTTGAATTTAGCTCTATCTGTTTGAGTCTTTGAGCTGCCTATCCAGACAGAATCTTCCAGACGGGTAGCTGTGTTAGTCTGTGTATAGCAAAAGCAGCAAGAGTCCTGTGACGTCTTGTAGACTAACAGATTTCTTCAATCATAAGCTTTTGTGGGCTACAACCCACTTTGTAAGAAGGCCATGAAAGCTTATGCTTGAAGAAATCTGTTAGTCTATAAGGTGCCACAAGACTCACTGCTTTTGCTATCCAGATAGTAAGAACTTAATTAGCTTTGTCACATCAGGCTCTTCCTCTAAAGTCACAGTTAACATGTCTGCATCTGTGTAGGGTCAATCTGAAAGCAGAGCTAGTGTGTTTAAATAGTCAAGTACACTACAGGATTCATCTCTTATTTGCCTTTCTGTCTCACTTGCATGTGTGCACGCACACACACATCTGCATGGGTCAAATATCTGCTCTTTCCTGCCGACTTTTCTTTACACCATTGTACTAGAACATTTTGGGATGCAAATTCAAGCTTCCTGACACTGCAGGAGTTTAAGGTAGCCTCTATAGCTTAAACCAGATCTTAGGGAGTTGAAAAGTGGGAGGTGATAATATTGGCTTTGAAGATAACAAGGGAGATTTTCAAAGACGCCACAGAGTGTTAGGTGCCCAAATTTCTGTGATAAGTACTGAGAGCTGAGTGCTTAGAAATCATAAGTTCCTTTAAAAATCTCTCCCTACAACGTGAGGTTTCACAAGGCATGGCAAACTCTTTTGAATCAGGAAATGACTTCGGGTGCTAGTGAAATTTTACCCAATGCATATTTAACTTTGTATATGACTGAGGGGCTGAGGCTGTTCATATTATAACGTATTGCCAAACATTCAAAAATCCTTAGTGACCCTCTATGCAACCTTCCCAAAATCATTAATTGAGCTTTTTGTCATTATCTTCTAGTTTCTGAGCTCTGAGGGTTCACTTTTTCAAGCATTTCTCTGCAACTGTGAAGGATAAAAACCTGCTTTTTTAAACATGGAAAGCTGAGATTTCCCACATAACCATGGGACTCCAGGAAGTAGAGCTTTAAGAACACCAAATGTAATTAGGCTCATGGTAAAATCAATACTGCCTACACAGAGTAAAATCTTACTTTACTGATTTCCAAGGAATGTCATGTAGATCTAATTTTACAACTCGTCCTGAATAAGAGGCAGGATATAGACTGGGGGTCTGCAACCGTCAGGTCCAGAACCACATGCACTCTTTGGACACTCCCTTGTGGCTCATGGCCCACCCCGTGCCATCGGGGCACCCGATGAGTGGCCTGCTCCTAGCTTTGGAGTCCTGGTTCCAGGCTTCCCCTCCCCACAAGGAAACCCTGCAGCAGGCAGCCTCACCTAGTGCCCCCCACCAGGTGGCTACACCCATTGTGACTCTCAAAACACTTGGTTATTGAAGGAATTTTTTAAAAATGGCTCTTATCTTTTGGGCTGCCAATCCCGGGTATAAACACACCATCACAGAATAAACCGAGATTTAAAGAGTCACAGTTAGGACTGACTTAAATGAGTTGTTTGATGGAAAATTGGGGTTTAAGCTACGTTCATTTTTCTATTGGGAATTTTTCTTCCCCTAATTTTTTAATTATTTTTTTCCATCAAACAATGGAAACCCCCCACTTTTTTCATTTTTCAGCCAAAAGCTTCTGAGAAACATGTTTCGATTTTTGTTTTTGGTGAAAAGTGAAGGGTACGTTTATGGCAGGAAAAAATATTCTAACTTTCTGTACTCAATTTCTTCCCTGTTCCCCGCTTATTCTGGGAGAGATGTAAGTTATTTCACCTCTTTTTCTGGAGTAATGTACTATTCTCATCCCGTCCAAGTGTGCCACTCTGGCCAGTGGCTAGCACAGTCTCTGGAATCTTAATCACACCACCATCCTTCCTCCCTACTAGAGTAGGATGATTCTTATAGTAATATAAACTTAGGACTTGTCTAATTTGCCGCCATCAGATTGAACTTCCTAGTTCGATTAAGGGGGTTTATGAAGGCCCACTCAATCCATCTGGGAGTCAGTCCATTAACTCCAGCCCCTCAACTGGAGTAGCATGAGCCAAAGGTAGGACATTTCTCTTTGGCTCAGCATTAGATATTAGGAAGCCAAAGGGAGATATGAAAGTGATTTTAAGTAACTTTTGTATGTTCCTTCAACTGCTGCCAAAAATGGTGTAAACTAAGCCTTAATTAGCTAAATCTACCACAACACCGTCCGTGCCTGCCTCTAGCTTCTCATAATATATAAGGGGAGATGCTGAAGGCAGTTATTCTTTCAGTCTGGATCAGGACAGAGAGGAGTCCTAGGGAGATGAGAGAGTATTTTATGACAGGGCCATTCTAGGCTTCCAAGAGCAGTAAATTGGGATTTAGAGTGATACTGCTTTTCTTTCATTTATTTCACCAAATAACAAGGGAAACAGCACTTTGAATGTAATACTAATGAATAAATAATATAGTCATTTGAAAGCTGCTTGTTGAGACTGAGAAATATATTCAGTATTTTTTACCGGCCCTGGTGTTCTATTAACATTGCAGGGTAGGGTGCTAGAGACTTGTGTAACCATGCAGCTCAGGGTACAGATGTGGTCTTAAATGTTTGATTAGTACCTGCTTTGCCACCCTTCCATGGATGCAATACGTGCACAGCTCTTCCTGAGCCTTTTCATGGAAAAGATTACAAAAGAATATTTGCTCTTAAATAATGCACCTGCATCTTTAACCCTACGTACTTACCTTTCTACAAACTGACACAACGGAGGCTGCAGTAGGTAACAGAGAAAAGCCTCCAGAAGACAAGTAAACAATATTGCCATCTAGTGGTGATGCTGTAACCACACTTTTTGACAGGCTGGATGTCTGGGCAAGACCTATGAAGATTCAGAAGAAGCCAACAGTAGATAGCCCTGGCTTCATATGCCTCAATGCCAGCGTATAGTGATGGTGGTAAATTAAATATACAGAGGGACCCTCTGAGCTCTTTGGAACATGAAAATGTCTACAGTTACAGTAGGATGCAAAAATCAGGATATAAACCCTTATGCTTCACATCATAAACCTAACCAGTGATTGGCAGAAGTAAGGGATGGAGGTTATGCATTAGGGGCTGATTGTCCCAGAGTTGTTCATTACAGTGTTTCTTACAGTTTTCTTTGCAGCTTCTTTCACTATCAAGGAAAGATAATGGTCTAGAAGAACCATTAGCATGATCTGCTTTGGCAGTGCCTCCTGCCCTTCCCCTGACTCAGGCTCCCATGAGATCATTCAGGGAGTGGGTAGAGCAGTCATGGGAAGGGAGAGGAGAGGAGCGCTGGAGGATGGGATATTGATATACTTCTGCTTTCTAGCTCATCCTTTTTGAGGCTGAAAAGAGGCAGGTAGAAGAGTAGCCAATGGCACCTTTAAATCCTGGCTCCTCTTCATACTGTCGTCTTCGGTTTTCTCCTCAGCAGCACATTAACACTTTTGTTCATTCCCTTCCTTTCACCTTTATCCCTTCCTGTAACTGGGGAAGAGAAGCAACCAATAGGCGGAAGAAGGAGAAGAAAAGGGAAGAGTAAATGGAGGAAATTTAGAGGGAGAGCAGATAAAAGTGAGGAATGAAAAAATAAAATGCCTTGTATACAGTTCCAGGCATGTTGGTTGGTGTTCAGCTAACAATAATAAATAACTTAAAATACAGGTGTGAGACTGATGCAGGCCCACAGAATATAACTTTTGCTCTTGGCCTGTTACTCATTGACTTGCTCTGTTTGGTTGCTCTTTTGTTACCTACCCTGTTATGTGAATCCAGGAAGGAGAAGTTGTGGTGTGATATACCCAGCTATTATATTAATCACCAGGGAAGACGAGCACTTTCCACAAAAGCATGGTTCTCTCCCTCCTCTTATCTGAAGGTACGGATGAATTACTTTTTAATTACATCAGTAAAGTGAGGGTGCGGAATAGGGATGGTGTTGCCACTTAAACAACCCCAGAAAATGTAAGTGGTTTTCCACAGCCTCTTTAAAATCATAAAATGTATCTAGGACCACACCTGCACAGGTCTGCCTCACTGGAATCATGCATGAGCTTAAGGATCCTCCCACACAGATCCAGTGACAGGATCTGGACCGTAACTTGTACCACAAAAATAATGGTGATAAAATGTGGCTGTGGAATAGACCAGGGGTGCTGCTCTTAATATCAACAAATATATTCCATTTCCTTTGATGTTTGTGTTTTTCCTTTTTCTTAACTATTAGATAGATGAAAAGCTTTGAATCCATTTTGAAATATGGTATTATATAGCCCACATTAGATACCTTTGAATCAACGCGTGTGGGTGTTTGTGACATTTCTGAAGATTCGTGATTGATGGGCACTGCCAGAAAAAGTAGAAATATGAAGAATCACTTGTTCCAAGAATATTGAGAATCTTCTGAATTTGAGCTTGCCTTCCCGCACTTCTGGAAGATGACAGGGTTTGCCCACATCAACTGTAATGTACTGAAATGAGATGACACCTTTTTTTCCTCAGACTGCACAAGCTAAAAAATGTAGCCCTAGATTCCCTAGGTCATATGAAGTAGTACCTTAGAACTTAAGTGTACAAGGAAATTGTCTGACATAGTTAGGTTAGAATAATTATACTGCTGTGGCTATGTTGGTATAGCTGCCCATGTGGATCCTTAACTTCAGTGGGCTTTGAATTAGGAATAGTGTGAATAAGAGTGGCAGAGACAGACTCTTTTTAAGAACTGAGAAGCTTGCACCTTATAATTTCCTTTTGTTCTGTTTTTTAAAAAACAAGAATTTGCATGTTTTGACTTCTAATTTACATTACAAAAGACAAATTGTGCTATTTTACTGTAGTAAACTAGGTGTGACATTCACCCCAGTCTGCATGATCCACTGAACAAAACCTGAGTAAATAAACTTTGTGGACCAGATTCTGATCTCAGCTAGGCTGATCTAGGTCTGTTGTAACTCTGTTTTCTAAATAAAAAGTGGCAGCTAGAAGACTCATTGAAAACTGTTTCATCAAAGCCATGGAATACTCCAAGTTTGGATCAGTATAATTGAGAAAATCTTGATCCCACGTGGAGATTGTAATAATGCTGTCCACCAGCCATATAGGAGACAGGCCACGGTCTATAGTAGACTGCAGCAGAGCCTTTCATCAGCACTGTACTGCAGAGACTCGCTGTAAATGCTTTAGTAAGGCTTTCACAAAAGCATTTTCTGTTACCCTATGAGAAGGCCAATGTTGGGGAAAGGGGGAGTTGTGGACATGCTGAGGCACAAGAGACAGGAAAACCTGCGTGGGTGGGTCGGTTGGTTGGTTGGTTTCAGTTCAAACACAAATATGGAGATGAGACTCCACTGCTTGGCAAACCAACTTATTCTCAGCTATGCGTTACTCGAAATGTTAATATTTTGCACTGTACAACTCTGCTGCATAAATGGATTGTATAGCCCTGTGTAGTACGAAGAAGGAATGGGTGTCGAAGGTCTTTGACAAAGAACAGTGAGCATACTTCTATAGAGGATTTTAAAAATACCTACCATTCCGGAGAATCTGGTCCAATAGCAAAAGTAACAATCTACTGGCACCCCTGCTACACGTGGGCTTTGTGGCGTGAACGTTCATGTTCATTTCCTATGCCAGTGACTGGAACTGGCCTAACTTTTCCCCCTTCATTGCCTTCATGTTGGTTGCAGTGGTGTAACTGTGAAAGCAGGAATTGACTTACTGTGTCCTTAGTACTATTAATTAGAGCTAGACAGGAAACGTTTTTTCTATCCAGCAAAACTTTGAGATATTAAATATTTTCCCATTCCACCTTGAAATGCATCTGGGATTTTTTCAGAGCTTTTCATGGCTACTCTGGCTTAATTGGATCACTCCCATTTTCAACAGAAACTTTGGTAGGTCTCAAGTTCAGCCCAAAGCAGTTCAAGTGCATGCTGTCCCTCTTCTCCATATCCCAGATGACTGCCATAACCAGCAGCGTACTGGGTATTGTAGGGTCTCCTACTCACTCTCTGACTGGAAATTCTGTTGTAGATCTGATGAAACGATTGCCAAAACTGGCTGATTCCTAGGAACAGTTTTGATTTGGATAAATTGGCATACTCTAGCACAATCTTTTTTTGGTGAAAAATTCCTGATCAACTCTATTCATAATCCATGCTGATGAGCAATAGAGCTGGTCAAAAAGAGGGAAGGTTTTTTCATAGTTTTGTAAAGATTTATTAATGTTCACCCATAGTTTCACTTCTTTCTGCTCCAACTCTCCCTCCACTCTTCCCCCAGTGACATAATTGGAAAAACTCAGGAGGAGAGGAGGAGAAAGAAGAAACAAAAGTTGTAGTCTTCTGAAAATGGGAGGGGAATGGTCATTTTCCCCCAAAATTTTTGGGGAAAATTTCACTTTAAAAGGTTTTGAATAAAGTCAAAATGGTTCTAATGAGCTGCATTGGTGTCTTAAAGACACTATGTGATGCCTACACATGAATAAAAAGGAGCTGTTTTGATACAACTCTCTGAGAACAGCATGTATTTCTCAAAAGTTTTCCCTATTTTCATATTTTGTGTAAATCAGTAAGAGCAGAAAATACGAGACATTTCTGAATTGCAGGAGGCCATATGCTTATGGAGGTAGTTTAATAAAATCAAAATTCATGACCATTGGGACTTATTGTCTTGGAAGGGGGGTGGGGTTTTTTGGCTTTTTTATTTTTTATTTTTTAAGTGTATGATCTGATTTATCTTGGAACTACTTTGATATATACTTCTGATAGAATTGGTGCAATCATAATCATCATCACATAAAATTCCAGTCTGCCAAGTTTCACATATGGATTGAAGTGGTTTAAGAAAGGCTTTAGTTATCTCCAGGTTAATTCGAATGAGAGCCCTTCACAATAAGAGATTTTACTGGAATTACATTTAAAGAAAGCTTTTTATTGTTTTCTGGTAACATCACTGAAATAACAGTGTTTTTTAAGGAAATTTAAACAAAAGAAATAAGTTGTACATAACTTAAAGCCAATAAAAGTCAGAAAATTCTGGGACATAGGGTCTGCTTGTTTGCCATTTCACCAGTGTGATGATAGTGAGAGAAATCAGGTATAGCTTTTTGTTTTATGAGGAAATACCATTTTCAGTGGTTTCCATGGTTTCAATTTTCAGGAATCTGAGGAAGGGTTCTTTGGTGGGATTCATCCCATGAAAGCTCATATGATAAATAAATTGGTTAGTCTTTAAAAGTGCCACCAAAACTCCAAAGTGTGTGTGAACACCATCACTCTTTGATTGAGAGCCTAATTTATACATGAGGGGAACAACCATTGGCTTCAAATATACTCCGTCACTAGTGGGGAGATGATAATAGCTTACTCAATCTGGGTTTTCCCTCCATTTCTCACATGTAGGCTATAGAAGTGAGTAGAGGGTGATGTAAAGGCTTTTGAGCCTCTGAAATTGGGTCTTGGCGCCAGAGCAGGATCTTCCAGGCTGATCCATAGACCCAAGGGACAGCCAAAAGCAATAGGAAGGTAAAGCCATGGAGCAGCCATTCTACATGACATAATTGCCTCCAAAACTGGCAGTAGTTCTTCCTGAAACCCAGCAAGTGGGAGTGCTGATGAAAGTGAGAAGCCACTCTCTTCTGTACCCGCTCCATCCTTGACTGAAGGAATAAAAAAATAGATGAGATGGGACTTGTGAAAAGCAGGGGACCTTCTGTGGAAGCCCTGCTGCCAGAGAGGAAGGGGAGCCTCAATCCCCTCCATTTTGTTTGGTCTTCCTTCTGTTGCTCAGTGAGAAGGATCTGCATAGTTTGGAGGCTCTCCATCATGAATCTTCTTGAGCCCACCAGTGCCTCCCCTTTGAGAGGACTAAACTTTGAAAGATTGTCCTGTCCACTTCCAGTTGTGCTGTTAAGATACTGCCTTCTGTTTCTACAGCAGTAGGTAAAGCCAGTCACATTTTGGTGAGTTGTTGGAATCCAGTAAAATAAAGTTAGCTGAATTTTCATGCTGACTATTTGTTCTTTCTAATTTCCAGTTTTGTGGCAAAATACAAGTTGTCTTGGCTGTACTGGAACATTCCAGAGGTATTTCTAGGAGGATAGCAGAGATGTATGTGGATGAAGGTGGAAATTAAGGAATTAATATTTGTATTTTAGACAATAAGAATGGTGTAGATCACTTTCTTAGCAGCTGCAGGATTTATTTTTCATTTAGAGGTGAAATGGTTCATAATCCCATTTGAATGTGGCTTTCAAAGGCTCCAAAGTTTAGATCCAGAATGGTTAGCCTATTATAAAGATACGGAACCTGGCTGAGGCTTTGAATCTTTCCCAGATGTTCAGGAATGTTCTGTTCTGAGATTTTTGGTTCAGATCAAATTCTAATTTAAAGCCCAAATATGTTGATTTCAGTAGTATGAAAAAAGCTATTGGTATATTACCCTGCAATCCTTGATTCCAGTGGGAGTTCAGCTTGTGTCTAGAATGCAGGATTGGACCTTACGTTACTAGTGGAAATGAATGGTTATATCAGCCTCACATATTCAAGCATGTGCAACATAGATGATCATTTCTGTGCCCCAAGAGCCATCCACCATTATGTGATAATCCAAGTAGGATAACCAAGCTCTTTCATACTGAAGCAAATACCTCTCTTCTCCCTATCCAATGCTCCCTGTCCTGGACAGATGCCTGAAAGCCTCAATCACATAATGCACCCCTCAAATTTAATTTCCATTGGACTCAAACTCATTTGTCACAAGTCAGCTAGACAGTTTAGCTTGTCTACTCCATGTTGCTTTGCACTGTTGACAAGCTCACATTAATGCCATTGAACTACACAGTGAAAAAGTAGCAATTTAAAATATGAAAAAAAAGCTAAATTTAATAGTCTGTTCTTATAAAAAATAGGCTCCTTCATTGTGGGTTATACTGCCAAATGTTAGATCTTAAAGCTCTTAGGCACCCTCGGTTTGCAATCCATAACTCAAGTAATGGTTAATTATGTTGTATAGGGTTGGTAATGCTTAAATATATATAGTCCTTGAGGGGTAATGGCTTGCTGTACTACAATTTTTTATTTGATTTTCATAGTCAACATAGACTGGGAGGGAGAACAGGAAACAGTCTAAACCAGACTTTGTTATGTCTAACACGATAATGAGCCAGATTCTCAGCTGGTGGAAATCAGAAGTGTTTCATCACAGCTAATTTACCACCAGCTGAGGATCGGGCCAAATGTGTGGATTTTGTACTCATGATGCTTACCAGCCCTGGAGAATGAAGTCTTCTGTTTGTCACGTATTAGGTGTGTCGTAAGCCATGCACTGACCGAGCACCTCTGGTACAGCAAACAGTGTCTTTTTTAAGCATGCTAACATATCAGGTATACCATTACACAAAATTTCAAGCCAAAAGACCAGTCTTGCAAATCTTTAGTCGCATGAATGTACCCCCTTGAAATAATGGGACTGTCCCATGACAGAGGAAGACCTACTTCTATGAGTAAATGTTTGCAGGATTTGAACCAATGATAGTATACATGCAGGAAATGACCTTAGTTTGCTTCATCAATAGTTTAGTCACTGCACAGGACACTATACTGGAAACTCAGGAGATCTGGTTCATTCCCAGCTCTGCTACAGCCCCATTGTTGATAGTAGGTATGTCATGTTACAGCCCCAGGACTCAGTTTCCCTATGTGTAAAATGGAGATAACAACACTTTCCTCCCTGCCCTTTTATATCTATGGATGGAAAGGCATCAACTGGAGTCAGGTGGCATATATTATTATTAATTATTATTACTACTACTTGTATTTTATTATAATGTATTTTTCATATTATTTTAAAGGTTGTAATGGAACTAGGGCTGCTCATTACACCCAAGTGTGGACTTTCTGGACAGGTAGGCCAGAATAAGCATGGCAGGAGTGCAGGATTTGTTGATTTTGAGTAGCAAGATACTACTCAATGAAAAGGTGTCACAGTTGCTTCCTTTATTGGCAAACCAAATTTATCAGCCCCAAATCATCTCTTCTATTAAGTGATGAGGCTTTTGATAGGACTTGGCAAAAATTTCAGAATGTTAGCTTTTATATCTGCTGATTTTGCCCTATTTGTTGCTGTGATCCTTACGAATGTAAAAATGATACTGTGAATGGGACTGCACACAATCTCTTAGTTCTAAGGTCCCACTGCTACTTATATGTGGCATATTTATTTTCTGACTAGAGAAAAAATTCCTTTTATCCCTCTTCATACCAGACAGCATGTACAGTGTGTGTAACCTCTGCAGCAGTGGAACATTTTAGTCATCCTTCTACTAAAGCAATTGGGCATCTCACATCCTGCCAGCCTCACTTGTTTAATAAATTTGATTTAAAGCAATGTGCATTTTTGAGTTACCAACACTTTGCCTTGTACTTTATGAGCTCCAGCAAAGCACCACAAACTTTTCTAGCTACTGGGTGATAGCTCTAAGCGGCTTAATAGGAAAAACATGGTGCTCTGTTGAAAGGCTGACAAATAACTCGTGGAAAAAAAATGTCATTCACTGGCATTCTCTGGAAAATCTTTCATCTACTGGTCATAGTCAGAATATCTCAGTGATCCAGAATCAACATATTGTAAGTAGAATATAACTCCATGTTCCTAAAAGACTGGCAAGCATGGTATTTTACATTGCTCTGGATGGCTGATGATGAATAAGTGTGTAGGAGTAGAGAGCATACTGGAGTTTTGAAGACTTATATGAACTTCAAGTTGAAGCCTGGAAGGAGGGGGAAAAAAAAAAGAGAGAGAAATCTCCTTCAAGAATGTTTCACGATTCTTTCACTCGGGTATAATAAGGGAATACACAGTCTGTTCAGGTCCAATATTCTGCTTTTCTTTCATGCATAAATATGAGAACACACCCTAGCCGTATTTCTGTGATTAAAAACATTTTGAATTTTCTTTGTGATCAGTTTATCTGTACTTTTGCAAAAAATGCCAGAGAAGTCTTGTGTGTTAATCTAAAAGATGGTCAACTACAACTATTGTTAAATGGTCCCAGTGTTGGCAACTTCTGTGGTAATTCTTTTATGGTTGCAGAGAAGTTTGAACATATGGCTCTGAAGATCCACAAGCCAGAAAGCAAATTTAAAAAATTGATGAAAAATTTCCTGACATTTAAGTCAGTATCATGACTTTTGGAGACTTGGGCTTGAAGTCTTTTTTTTTTTTAACCCTTCATGAACAACAAACAAACAAGATTTTTTTTTTATTTATAAGCAGATTGATCAGTACTGTTTATTCTTTATTTCAATAAGACTTTTCACAGAAGGAAACATGAACATGGTTGGCCAATTCCATCCCCTGTACTTCAATCTTACCAACATTTATTCAAATCCCAATCCTTTTCCTTCTTCTTTTTCCTCTAATCGTATGTAGTGCAATATATTGTAATAGAGCAGCTATCAAAGGGGATATGATCTAATAGTCACAGCAGGTCCTCCTTGGTGGTTTGTTTGTTTTTTCTTTTTTTCCACTGACTTATTGCATAGCCTTGGGAAATCTCTCTGGGCCCAATGTATAAAATCTGTATAAAATTTCTCTGGGCCCAATGTATAAAAAGGATCTTTTCACATCTTACAGGAGTGTTGTGATCTTAATATATGTCACTAATGTGCTTGATGTGGCAGCAGTTAGTGATATTTTATAAATAATATATGTTAAATCTGTTGGTTTGATTGCTAGTGTCTTGCTGGTCATGTGATTACCAAGGGGTAGTTCTGGCAGAAACTGTCTTGCACTCAGCATGAAAAGCAGACAAATTAGCTTTATTAATCATAAAGGCAAATACTGGTGGTAATCCCTTTGAAATTTACCACTGACCGTCTTGAGTTCTTGGCCCCAGGGAAAGAGGAATCCAGGCAGGAAAACTGGAACAAGTTAAAAATCCAGTGCATGAGACCTCATGAGAAAGAGAAAGATGGGGAAAAGGAGGCAGCAAACTGAATCCTAGCAACAAAATTAAAGCAGCTGGCTAAACTGAACTTACTTAGACTTCAAGTACAACGGGTACATGCAGGCTGTTTGTTGTGTTAAAGCCCTTTTTTTTGCTATGCTTTAATACTGTGTTTTGAAAAGTCTGTTTTAGGTCACTGTACTCATGCTCTGGTCCTAGCTGTGGAAGAGAAGGATTTGAATCCATCCATGCCTGCTAAAGAATCAGGGTTGGTACGTGGGATGCTGCACTCCAGGCATTTGGTCTCGAGAACGAGAAAGTCATAAGATTGCACCCCAGAGAAGTGGAGGGTAGAGACCTAAAGCCCGTGATTGGTGCGCAGACAGAAACATACAGAAACAAAAGCAGTTAGCCCTAAAATTTGAAAGGCACTATAGACTTTACGTGATAAACATTATTTTTCTCTGTCGTGCTGACCTGACATTTCTGAAAAATGCATCTGTGACAATGGCAGAAGTCTTTTCTGCTGTACTGAGTAACTAGAACAGGAAAAAAGTTCAGAGAGAGGAAAGGATAGAGTGAGAGTCAATTGCATCACCTAGTGCTGTTATATATTTCAGCATCCCTGGTGTGCATATGGCTGATTAAGCTTGTCACTTCCCATTATTTAATGGGGTGCTTCTCAAAGCACTTAAACAAAATGTGGCAGAGATTCAAAATAAATACTTTATTCTTTCATAGATATTCTTTCTTCAGATGAATGGTCTTCCAGGCCAGGTTTAGAAGCTCTGGAACTAAGAGGCTACTGAGACACCAAAGTAGACAGAGCTCTAATTGGTGCTGTAGGCTCTTTTGTTCCTTTATGGAAAAAAAAAAAAAAAACCAACCCTCTGAGTAAGTTCAAAATTGCTGGGTTTTAATCACATGAATACTCTCTGCTGAGCTTAGCACCAGAAATGTCAGGCTGTCTCTGCCACTGTCTACCAATACAATTAACAAATACAAGATTCTATTGGTGTCTCTTCCACAAGCATTAAAGCCCAGGTTCTGCTCACCATTACCGTTGTGCAACCCTTGTGAAATCAATGTGATTCAAACTTCAGTGGTTGCATGCATATGCATTTGATGGCAAAATTTGACCCCTCACTTCTTTTTTGTTAACGAGATCCCCTGACAAAGCTGTCTTTTATTTCTGACCCCACATAAATTAAATACAATTTAGTCTTGTTTGAAGCATTGGAAGTGCTAAAGCCAAACCAGCAGATACCTAAGTCAATGCTCTTATAAAGAACATAGACTACCTATTACACCTGTAGCCCAATGAATGCCTCAACTTTCATCTTAACGTTGTGTGGCAACTTCTGTGAAATAGCTAACATAAATTTATATAGATTGGGAAATGAACGAGTGGCCTTGTATGACAAGATGCACACCTTTTACTGTAAATGGGGAGAACATCTGTTTGCCCAAATCTTTTGCCTTATTCATACGTCATCTGACAGACCACAAGGCCAATGTTATTTTGAGGCTGCATATCCAGTACAGACCTTTCCTGGCATAGCTATGTTGGTTAAAAGTGTGAAAATACCTCAGTCCTAACCAGCACAGCTACACTGACCCCCCCCCAAAAAAAGTCTCATTTTATAGAATCCTTTTGTCAATATACCTTTTGTTATTCAGGGAGGTGATTTGACTACCAGCAAAAGAATTCTTATGCCAGTAAAAGCTGTATCTTCAGTAGGTGGTTTGCCAGTATAGGTATATCAGCAAAGTCTTCGTAGCACAGAATAGCTCTAAAAGACCATTTTGGTCTGTACTGTGTTTGACTGTGTTCAATGTGTTTTGGTTTGGATGAGGACAGAGAATTGCATTCAGTTGGATTACTCAGGAGACTGGCAACGAAACACAGTTTCACTATATCACTTGTTCTAATACCAGCCACATGAGTAAAGATATTTCAGCTGGAGAGCTGTTCATGTAAAGGATCTCAATCCAGTTCTTAGCAGAAGGGTGTCAATACATTACAAAACCACCCTAACAGCTGCATTATCGTGTTATTAAAGTGGCACAACACCTGTGGTGCGGACACAGTTATAATGGTAAAAAGATGGTTATATTAATGTAACTTATTCCCATAAAGGAAAGGGGACAAGCTCTACTGATGTAAAGATGCCTTTATATCAGTGTTACTGTGTCCACACTACACATTGTACCAACATAACTATTTCACTAACCAATTGCATCCCTAACTGAAAGTTATACTGATGCAAAACAAAACAAAATAACCCCACTGTGTGTAGACCAGACTTGGATAGTTTGTGGTAAAATTGGTAAAACTATGAAATAGATAGTGTTACTGAAATAAACATTTGAGATTTTCTTGATACACAAACTTTGAGTAGTTTAACGAAAGGTCTATTTTTTAAAAATGGAATTAGTTAAATTGGCGCAAACACTCATGTGGACACACTGCAATTTGTTTTGGTTGGCTTGTATCACTTCAGATGAATTTCACAAGGAATTGACTTCAGAATGGCATGTATTGAATTAACTTAAACTGAGGGCATCTCTAAACAACAAATTTTTGCCAACTCAAGTTGCATTTGTATGAAGCCATCACAGTGAGTGAGCAAATATGGATATACATATTTAGCTCCCTGTATCAGTGCTGTCCATAATAGGCAGGAGTTCTTTTTGCCATGCCCTGTGCAGTGCACCATGGGTTGGTGCAACTCACCACCATCCAGTGCACTGTCTTTTGGAAAGTTTTGACAATCCATAATGGGAGGACATAAGTCAAGCAGGGGTGAGTAGAAGCAAAGAATCAGCTTCCCAGGATGCAACTTTTTCCATCTCCTAATGTCAGCTGTATCCCATAATTCTTGTTCCATTTAAAAAACTTTCCTGGACCTGCCTGGCCCTCCTCACTGTCCACCATCTCTGTGAGAAGCCTGTTCAGTTCTGCATGGTTGTCACAGGTGTTGCAAGCACAGGATACACACTCACTGTGGACATGACATCTTAGTGGAAAACAGATTGCTGTGGGACATAGCAAGAACCTATTCAAGGTGCTTGGTGGGATTCATGAAGCAACTTTGGGTGAGAGAGCACTGATTCTCTTCTCAATGAGTGTCTACAAAAGGGTTTAACTAAATCAGTTTAAAACTGGACCTTTATTTAAACCGGTGCAAGCCTGTGTGTAGACAGAGCTGGAGATGGAAATACACAGAAGGAGTTAAGTCCTCTGAGATGCACCTAGTTCAATATTGCATTTGATTAATTGGGAAGAGAATAGAAGACTTTGAACTTGTTGATCCCTTCATAGCAGTCACTTGAGTCCCAATGGGATGTGTAGTGATACCTGAACTAAGATAACCTTTCTTTTGTTTTATAAACAAGGCCACATGATGGTTATGATTCTGAATAAGAGCCTGGACACATGCCCGTAACAAAGAGTTTAAAAAAGTTTAGGGAGGAGTTAAGGAAGTTTCACAGGAACACATTCTGATTAGGCATTTGCTTCATGACGTTCCAAAAGTGTGTGGTATCATGGGCCTGTCTACACACAAATATTTCTCCAATTTTAACATAATCCATTGTTAAATCAGTACAACATGGTGTGTGAGACATGACCTATGAGATATAAACTGCACTTTGTATTTTGACAGCTAGTACTATTATTCAAGAGTATTTATCATCTTTAATACATTAGGAGTACAATATCTTGTGCATATGCAAATCATTTCTCTCCCATAGCTCATGTGTAAAGTCCATTTGGGCACTCAGAAATCAATCTATCTATCTATTTGCCCCTTTTATAACCACGTTTTGCAAGTTCAGGTTAATTAAATGTGTCCTTCAGTTGTGATGTTCTGTGTCTATTGCCAATCTGTCCAAGGAATATTCACAATCTTATAGTGAGTCAGTTCCTGACAACTTAGTTGACCTGGGCTTTCTTTACAAACGATACAATTTTATGCACTCTTGTACCTTGGAATATATAGCCTGTTTATTTACAGGGAGAGAACACACACCTTGAAATTTTGTTGTGAAGCAGAGCAGCTTGAATTCTAGCTGAACAGGATTCCCAGAAGAGCAATCATCGCCCGTTCACATTATGGAAAAGCTTAATGCCTATGCACTTTTCTGTGGAGCCTTGCCCGTATACTATAACAGCCTGAATTAATTCTCATGTTCGAACTGATCAGCTGGAGAGTTTTCCTGGAGGCAGGTGTTTCAAAGTGCATACAGCTCTAATGAAAAGAGAAGGTAACTATTCTCAAGCATGTAGGCCAATGAAAAGGATTTCCCAGAGGTTGCTGCAGACATACCTACGCATTAACAGCTAAATAAGTGAGGATCTCTCTAATGTCAGATTGAATCTGGTAAACTACCTTTGCAAGCTTAACTTAGATAAGGATTTTTTTTTCCTTTCTCACACCCCGCCCGGTGCGTGTGTGTCTGTTTGTATGTCTGTGTTGTTTTGTCTAACATGGCCACATGGAACCCAACGCAAAGAAATTTTTTTTCTTGCTTTGTTGTAGTTTTTCATTTCTATTATTATTTTTCTCTTATTTTTTGACTATCAGAAAATAAAATATTGATTCTTTCTATGTTTGATGCACTGTTTCTTAAGTGAGAAATGAGGAAATAGCTTTCAAGGGATCAGGCTGCTTGCATGGTAATCAGCAGAGATTTCCAAACTGAAGAATCTTTTATATAGACGTAAAAGGGGATGAGCATTGCATGCTGCATATTAAATGTGCGTCCTTGCTCTTCTTCGTTCTGAGAAATTGCACTGCTTTAACTAAAATCAGGGAAGATCACTAAACCTATTTAGTTAAACTGATGTAAACCCGTGTGTAGACACGTTTAATTTGATTTTAAACCTGGTTTATATTGATTTGGCTAGTGAATTTAATTGGCAAATTAAGCTAAATCAATGTAAACTGATTTAACAGTGTCCACACAAGGATTTACACCCATTTACATGAATAGGTTTTTAAATCTTTAGTTAAACTGGTGCTAGTTTGGGAGTTGAGAGGGCTGTAGGGGTAGCATAAGGCATTCCATGTATGGTCTAAGACGGTAGTTTTCAAACTTTTTTTTCCTCAGAATCCTATTAAAAAAAATCGCATATGCCCATGATACAACAATTACCTCTTGGAGCAATGCATTCTCGTCTTGCAGAAGCGGCAGCAGGGGGTGCCACGACCCAGTAGCTGAGGCTCTGTGACCCAGTACTGGGTCCCGACCCTATAGTTGAAAACCACTAAGATCTACAATTAATAGAAATGTCTTGTAGTGTGGTCCAATTGCATCACTGATGTACTTCCCCGTCAAGGCAACTTGCTTTTGCAGCTGTTTGATATAAATTCCTTGCATACATCTTAGTCCAGTTCGTTTATTTTCATAAATAATAAATAGCCATACATTCCTGTAGTGCTTCCCTTCCCTCAGACCATCTTGTGGAGCCATTTGCCATGAAGAAGGTGGCTCAGATTATTGGCGTGCACACAGATGGTGGCCATCATTTGGAAATCTCATAAACAGTAGAGCACGTGTTCTCTCCTTCCCCCTCCTCCCAGAATGATCACAATAGATTATCAGAGCCTACAAATCACTACCAGATGATATTAAGTTGCTTTGATAACACTCTGGGTCCCTTCCGGTGTGATATTTTTCTTCATTAGAAAGGATAGCTCAAGCTCACCAAATCCTCTTACTCTTTTCTCAAAATTTATAGATCACAGTCTCTAAACTAATTGTTAGTTGCACAGCATGCCTAAAGCTGTGCCCAGACAGAGCAATTATGTCCCCCAGCCCTGATTAAAGGCACAGAGGAAACAGAAGTGCAAAGAAAATGAAACACTTTTGGCCGTTTGGGCAGGATGTCATTGCTGCTGTTTGCCTTTTTTGACATTTGTTGATAAAAGTGAGAGAGGAGGTTAGTTATCCATCACTGACCCTTGTTCAAAGCCATAGATGTGACAAGCTTGTCTCAGGCTACTGACTTGGTTTATGAAATTATAAACAAAAAGGGTCCCTAAGTCAACATGCTACTTTTTCCATAGCAGCACAAGGATTTCCTCATATTTCTTCCCACTAAATTGTGTTACTTTCTTTCACTTGTAAACTCATTTACCTCCCTGTGTATGCCCAAAACCACAAAATTGCTTTGTTCCTGAATGACCAGGACTTTATAATCCTACCAACCCCATGAATTCCCCATTCCTGGAAGTCCCGACATACGGAAGGCCTGCTTTTTCAGGTATCCCTTGCAAAATGTTTGTCAGATGCAAAGTGAAGCTCTAAAAGAGATGTATTTCACTCTGGAGATTTATTGTAATTCTATGAATAATTATTCCTGCCACTTCCATTCCTTTGCTACTCATATGAACAAGTTCTGGACAGAGTAAAAAAAGCCCACATATGTAAACATATGGATATATGCGTCAAATCACTGCATATAACTTCCTTGCCTTTCTGATTTAAAAAAAAAAAAAGATTACTTAGATCTAGAAAGTATTTTCTTGTAGGCAAATGGGAACAAGAAATATCTTGTGTTAAGATCTAAACTTCAGAGCTTCAGTGACTTTACTACCAATATCTTAACTGTACAGTTATCTATTATGTATAGTGCTTTGTCAAGCAAAGACATCATATGCCATGTTGCATCTTAATTGAAAGGTGTATGATATTTCTGAGCAAAAATTAAAATTAAATAGAGTGCTGGAGTATTTTAATAATGACTAGCCCTTATAAGTTTGTTCAATCATATTTTTATTTTATTCTCCTTTTCAATATTTTATGAAC